>JAUCNG010395034.1:0-10725 GCA_032353305.1 Cephalothrix spiralis
GCCTTTAATATAAAATGAATGCTAAATAAATATATAATCTTGGAATGTTTTCAAAGAAATTCATGCCAAACAAATGTATGTCACCTGCTTCAAAACATGGTTCAAAGAGTGCAGCTTCAACGACTACGTCTACAGCTTTAGCAACTGTTTCGACGCCTGGTTCTACGCCAACACCTAAAAATGTCTATCGAAGACTATGGTGGCTAACACCAACAACTTATCAATTGCCTGAAAGTGATGATGAACAAGAAACGACAAGCGACACCAACTGCTTTTACGCCTGATTCTGCACAAACCGCATTAACAAATATTAGGAGTTTATGTGATGATAAGTCAATCTGTCAAGTAGCCCTTAATTAGTACTCCTAAATCGCAATTGACGCGAATCTGGCATGCAGCGTATTGGGGATCTCCAGAGTAGGCAAGAACGCTGATCCGTGAACATTATACGATACATAGTATTTTTATAGACTACAATTTGCTTCAAATGTAAGTATGATTAAAATTGATATATGCATGTTTATATAATTGACATTAATTATAAAACGTTTTTTTGAATTATGTACGGTAATATAGATACTTTATAAACATTCCAATATGACATAGATATACGAGGTTTTAATTATGTATAATACCAAAGAATTTTATTTTCTACAGTTCCATAGTTTTATTTCGGTACATGGTTTGGTTTTTAAAATTATAAAATTACCAATAATTAAAATTACCAATAATTATTACTTTATATATACAGTGCGTTATGTGTCACTAAACCCATACACATTTTGCTAGTTTTCAGATTTAATCACACTCCCTCCTCTTTAATCCTTCAGTAAAACTTCATCAATATTTTTCAAATCATAGATTTTTAATATGTAAAGTATTTTTATTTCGGGGACTTGTTTTTCAATGTTAATTTTTGCAATCGACCAGGATACAGACATGGGGACAAGGCCCCCTTTGATTTTGAACAATTTGCGCCAAAAATAACCCGGGGCGGGAAAGCAAGGTCAAACACCCATGTGGGAATATCCATGTAGGCCTATGATTTGATAAAATTTAATACAATGTATTTCATGTTTGTGTAAATTCTGTTTCAGATTGAAGGGCCAACTCTATATTATAGAGTGAAGAAGAATGTTAAAAATGTTGAATCACAAGAAGATGGTGATTCCAATGACATTAAGTACAGCAGCTGGTTCAAAGAGTGCAGCTTCAACGATTATGTCACCTGCTCCAAAACCTGTGTCAACTGCTCCAAAACCTAGTTCAAAGAGTGCAGCTTCAACAACTATGTAAACTGCTCCAACACCTGGTTCAAAAAGTGCAGCTTCAACGATTATGTCACCTGCCCCAAACCTGTGTCAACTGCTCACAAACATATTTGGAAGAGAACAGCTTCAACGATTATGTCACCTGCCCCAAAACGTGTGTCAACTGCTCCCAAACATGGATCAAAGAGTGCAGCTTCAACAACTATGTCACCTACTCCCAAATCTGGTTCAAAGAATGCAGCTTCAACGACGATGTCCTCTTCTCCAAAACCTGGTTCAAAGAGTACAACTTCAACGACTACGTCTACAGCTTAAGCAACTGTTTCGACGCCTGGTTCTGCGCCAACACCTAAAAAGTTCCATCGAAGACTATGGTGGCTAACACCAACATCTTATCAAGTGCCGGAAAGTACGAGTGATCATGAACAAGAAACGACAAGCGCGACACCACCAACTGCATCTACGCCTGATTCTGCACCAACCGCAACTCCAACTAAAAGATGGAAAAGAAAAAAACCACCCATCCCAGTTCTACGACTGCAACTGCAGCGTATGTTGCCACACCTGTTTCGTCACCTTCTCAAAAAACGATACACAGGAGATTGTCATGTTTACCATCTAACAGATTGCCTCCAGGTGATTCAACTGATGCAACAAAACCAAAATATAATCGAAAAAGACTGGCTGCGAATTCTGGTGCCACGACTCCTGCAGCATCTTCCACAGTCACAACTGCAACTTCAGCGTCTGTTTCGTCACCTGCTCCCAAAAGGACTATCCTGGATACAATATAACTCATTGCCTGCTGATACAACAAACGACTCCAGCAGCTTCTGCCATAGTTTCTGCCCCTGTGTCTATACCTGGATCTGGAAAACAACAGAAAAGAGAGCCCACCATCCAATTGCCATTAAAACGATATCCAAAACGGGATAGATAATAAACTTGTGAAAATAAAGTATTCACTATATTGAAATTGTTACTTTTTCTTCTTATTTATAATTAATATTTGCTACAAAATATAGGTCTCCAACTTATTCACTTCTAGACATCGAATACATTTTAACCTTATTCCGACTGGGGGGGGAGGCAAATCGGCCCCCTATATTTTGACCCGCTTATGACGTCATCAAAAAATTAGATTTTTAAGTGCGCGAAAAAAGTGAAAAATATTGGTCATCGATTTGTTCGAAGTTGGTATTAAACGAAATGGCAATTTGCATGGTCTTTGTAATTATTAGAAACACTATATTAATCAGTACCAATAGAAAAATAAAAGCTTTTATGAGGAACTAGCCATCGGAAATTGTGAATAGTAACAAGTTTCCGCAATTGAAGGAAGATACCAAAGAGGAACTCGATGCGGTGATTGGGTTAATCTACGCTCGGGGCGTAATGAATATGAACCTGACCGATGTTGGTATTTTATTTTCTAATATTTTATGTCACCCAATTTTGGTACAACAATGTCTAAAACAGATTCATTTTTATTGTTCGGAGTTTAACTTTGATGATATTCGCGATCGGGAAAATGCCAACAGATTATTATCATGGCATACACAAATGGACATGCCTGGCAAAAAGACAGATTTTGCGCTATTCGTAACATTTTCTAAGCATTTTTTTCACAATATTATTGTGCTTTACTGATATTCCTGGTGAGTATATATTTGTCTTGGTGAGACATTGTATCCACTAAGAAATCAAATTGGAATGAAGACTTATAACCCAAACAAACCGGCCCTATTGTTTCGATCTGTAAATGGCCTCAGGCCACTAATTGGTATCTAGTTGTTAGTTTCGGAGCATCATACCAGTCAGTTTAATGTAGAAGTAAAAGTTCAGTGTGTCACAGATGAAGAGATAAACAAAAAAGTTATATGACACTAATAGAATATTTTGATGCCTTGAAAAATTTGGTAAGTATTTGTGGAGTGAGCTCTTCTTGTTACAATGACGTTACTTCCGAGATTTCCCGTTAAAATCTTATTCAAATCTAAAAAGTATGAGAAAATCAACTTCTATTTTTCAATGAAATTATACTCAAAACGACTAAGAAGGGCCCCATATATTTCATGGTTCATGTATGAGCCAAAGACTGGTCCTTTCCAGAAAAAATAAAGTAAGTTATTTTGAATCAATTTTTCACCTATAAAATTGGCTTGCTTGGAGATAGGAAACGTGTACTAAATGTAATTGTGGTTTGATGCCAAATGCATGTAGAGTTCCGTACACGCTGACTAGTATGGTTTATGACGGAAGACCGAATGTACCAAACAATTTTACATAACTTCAACTGCATGGTTATGTGAAATACCTAGTAGGTAAATTACAGGGAGTTAAGATGGAACTGAAGTGTCGTAATATATCAATGGACCGTCTGTACACGTCGATCCCTTTGGCCTCCGATCTCCTAAAGAAGGGAATCACCTTAGTTGGAACGTTGAAAATGAATATAATTGGTTTACCTGCAGAATTGAAAGAGTTATCAGGCAGATAAGAACTGAGCACAAAGGTAAGACAAATGAATTTACAAATAATCAAATTAATACATTTACATCTACCTCGTATATAATTAAAATACATGGTATATGATTATGAATGATCAAAATCGAATTAGCAGTCAAATTGTCTAATGCATGCATGGCCTTGGTGGCTTTTTCTATAACTCTTGCGTGATATAATTATTATTTTGATATTGTTGATCATTGTTATTTCTACGGCAATGGATTAATTCTCTAGCGATCGGTCAATCTACTGTTCACATTATTTTAAAATGGAGGAAAAAGAAAATGGTAAGGACGATGGTAATTTGTTGGACCAAGCTACCGGAGGTGTTACTGTTAGTAAAGATGCAACTGATCTTAGGAAATCAGCTAGAATAGGCACCATGGACAAAATTGATTACGTCGCAATGGTAAATGGAAGGTCCGGCGTCCATAGCAACAGTCAGGTTGAAAAATCAGATGAAGAGATCGCAGAATTAAAGTTAAGGTTAGCTATTGAAGAGCAAAGGGAAGAGACAGCCAAAGCACGAAAAATGACGTTGCAAAAAGAAGTTATTGGGCTCAGGAATGCCTTGAGTCGTAAAAAAGGAGAACTCTCTGAGATCGAGGCTCGGAGTGATTCGGCTTTATCTTTGCCTCCGGTGGGCCGCAAAGTCAGGGCGGATGAATCCAAAAAGAAACGAAAATGAGTTGCAATCAGAGATTTGAGACAAATGGATGATTTGCAGGAGAAAATTGCCAATGTATCTTATTTAACTAGAACAGGGGAATCTAAAATTAGAGCGATCCTAGAGCTAGCGCTAGGCAACGCTAATTATGAATTTTCAGCATGCTATTTTGCTTTACATATTTGTAAATATATATTTCTTCATTTATTTCATATGGTATATGAATATGAGCGCAAGCAAGTTATGGTGTCATATTATGTTGTAAAAACGAAAAGTACTGGGCTACGAAATGTCTTGGCCCTCACCACAATGCGACCGATTGATGGAATCACCAAAGACGATGGCAAATGCAAGCCAGCTATGCTCAAACTCTATGACTTTACTAAAGGAGGCACCGACATCGTGGACCAGCGTATGGGAACATGTACCACCAAGTCTAAGTCCAGGCGGGGTAAAATCGATGAAAAGCTCATACTGGAATTATAGATGTGTGATTATACTGTTCAACATTTATTATCCCGTAAATAATATATGCGAACAATTTCTGAGAAAAATCAACACAAAAGTTTTTCGAATTAAGTGGGTTTCATTATTCAAAATGAAATAAGAATATTTTCAACTTTAAAACAAAAATTCTCATGATCATAATTAGGACGGATTATAGTAATTATATTTCTAATCACAATGCATGCATTTTATTTATGTATAAGTAGACAATGGGAGCGATTTCTTACATATTGGACACAGCCAGAATTAATGCATCGACAGTCTTAGGGGTCAACCAGGAGACAAAACCCCACTCTATCAGCACCGTATTATTCCAATGGTCTTTAGTGATGCAGATTACAAGACCATGGCTCAATAATCGCCTTATCAGTGGTTTGTCGTCCCAGATAATTAGAAAGATGGAGATATTTCTAGAACGTGACAAGCGAAAAGAAAAGGCCATTCTTCAAGGTAATAAACAGGTAAACAGGAGTGGGCGAATAAGATGCTCTGATTGCGTTGCTGAAATTGTCGGCAAACCGGATTATAAAATGAAGAAACAGAAGTTACCAAAACAACTGTCCGCATGTGCCAAATTGAAACAAACGTTTTTTGCTGTCCATAGTACAATAATTTAATACAAATTAAGTTTAGCTGTGAGTATGTTTGTGTATAGGAAGGAGTCATTTAACGTCAGAGGGGCCACTGGGCATCATAAATTAAAGGTCTCCCGAACACTCAGCTCTAACGCTTATTGTTCAGAACTAACTGTCCGGGGGCACTGAACATCAGGACTTAAAGAGTCCCCCAGACACTGAAGTACCGGTAAGGGGGCATGAAATACCTTGACACCGACGGTAAAAAAAAATGTTTAAGACTTTTCGAAAAAATCTTGCCGGCGTAAAAAAAAAACGACGGCTTTTTCTCTCGAAAAGTCCGCCTTTTTATGATTTCCAATTTTCGGAAATTCTCACCGGCGGATCCGTAAACCAAGGCCTTATACGCGCGCCATAATAATGCAAGTAGACCTCCAAAACGAAAATGGAAAGAAGCTTTTCAGACAAATGCATCTGTCAATGCCGAGGAAAATAAACATGTTTCTGATTTAAACACATCTTTGTAATTTGATTTGATTTATTATGTTCCATGCAACTGCAGCGTATGTTGCCACACCTATTTCGAGTCACATTCTCCAAAAAAGATACCCAGGAGATTGTCATGTTTACCATCTAACACATTGACTCCAGATGATTCAACTGATGCAACAAAACCAAAATATAATCGAAAAAGACTGGCTGCGAATTCTGGTGCTACGACTCTTGCAGCATCTTCCACGGTCACGACTGCAACTTCAGCGTCTGTTTCGTCACCTACTCCCAAACGGATACCAGAAGGACTATCCTGGGTAAAATCTAACTCATTGCCTGCTGATACAACAAAACAAAATCGAAAAAGCCGGGCCTCATCTTTCACGACTCCAGCAGCTTCTGCAATAGTTTCTGCCCCTTTGTCTACACCTGGATCTGGAAAACAACAAAAAGGGAGCCCACCATCCAATTGCCATTAAAACGATATCCAAAACGGGATAGAAAATAAACTTGTGATAATAAAGTATTATGGCCTTGTGGGCTACATAATCCTGTTGCAGATCTACAGTTGCATCAGATGGCGAGGATAGTTCAGATGAAGAGGCTCTTATCGTTTGTAGAAATATCATCAAAATCAATTTCAGCTTCCACTATCAGTCCCTGAGCTATTATGACGCAGCATTGGAAACTTGATTCATCTCAGATGGATGATAAATTCATCAGCAGCGATTATATTCTGATTTACTAAAAGATGCATAATCTGTTAAAATCAGTAAATATTCCTGGTCTGATGAAAACGTCGAAAGAAAAATTCTAGTAAACAATAACTGATGTGCGGCAAAAATAAAAGAAAATTGCTATAATTGCCGACCCGCGCCGCGAGAGTCCTACAGTTGACGTCGAATCACATGATTTAAGTTTTCATCTTCCGATCGGAAAAGCAAATTTTTCACAAAGATTTTTCACAAAGAGATTGTATGATTTTGATATTCTGTATTACGTTTCAAATGGCACATGGTCACTGTATGAACTTATACATACATATGTTAATTACTGTTCTGTCAACGGTGAAGTGCAAAGTGTTCAATTGTACAACGAATAGAGGAAAGATGATAAATCATTTTTTTTATGGACGAGTTAGTTTGCAGATATTCACAAGCGTTACTTAACTTTCATATGGGAACGAGAAGAAACAACTAGAACTTATAAAATCTGCTAAGTAAACATCAAAAGAACTGTTCCATGGCAGTTCTCATCCCATTTATCAAGACATCGAAATAATATATGAGAGTTTCAAAGGTCAGTTATGCCTAGTGAACTTAAAACAATTCATGGAGCAGACAGAAACAGTTTCTAAGTCTGGTAACTCCTCCAAAGGTCAAGGCTACGATTTCGTACTAGAGGAGGAGAATAAAACCTGGGTATTTAAAGGAGTACCAACTGAACATATGTGGAAAATGTCGCAGTAGCGAATTTCTGAAATCAAACCGAAATCAATTTTGTGAGTTATCTGGACTAGATCTCAATTCCTGTAATAATTCATGCCACGATCTTAGCGAGTGTATCAAAGATTGGCGTGTGTTTTTAAGGCAAACTGGCTACCTGTCATCGTTAAAGACTGTTAATCACATTGGTACAACACTGGTACAATATGGAGTTCATCGCTTGCAAACATCAAGAAAGCGGTCCTATAGAGTTTTATTGATGCTCCTCGATCAATAAATACCGGAGACGAGCGACTTTGGGAACCTGTATTCGTTACGAAAGCTGAAGAAATTGAATTCAAAAAAGTATCATCGAAGACGATTAAAGAGATAGACATTATAGTGTTAGAGTTGATTAAAATGATCTCTGACGATAAATTGAGGGGAACCTTGAATAAGAGGTACAATTCAGATGTAAAAAAAAACGAAAAGAGTTTTATGTCCGGTTCTATGAGGAGGTGCTTGTTCACGGCGGCACCCGGTGTCATCAGAGTCGGAGGGGCCCGCAACAAGAATTCCTACGAGGCCTAGACGCCCCGGTGCCTCTCGCATCGTCTCTAACGATTCGTCATCAGAAGACGAAGTACGGATCAACACCCCGATGAGATTGATTCCCTTGATCTGACACACCACGACGTGGCCACACAAACAGACGGATGGACGGGACCTGGATATGCAGCAACCTGGTTTTTATCGCTGTGAGCGAAGCGACAGCCCTACCCATAGCGCTGAGATGGAGCAAGACACCTCGTCCATACACGGAGCGCGCAACACACTGAATAAAAGATCAACGACCGCGTGCGGTCTGGCAAGAGGGGATGTAAATCAGAGGGACCCCCCTCAACTGTTTATATTAAATTATATTATACCTTTATATTTTTTAATCCTGGCCTCCTTCCTGTTTTGACGAATATCGGTCAAGGCAAATCTTGTGAACAAGTTTGACCATACCCGAATTACATCATAATCAGAAGATAGGTAAACTTGTACAAGGATACCAATATAATCCAAATTAATCATTTGGCCTGTTTCCCTTCCCATAATATTGCATTAAAAATTATAGTTATTTGCTTTAAATAAATATTATCCAACATAATTCTTAGGCCAATATACATAGTTGATAATGACTAATTTGCTAATTAATTTATTTAAATTATTTTCAGACCGAAGAATGGAAAATAAACAAAACCTCGAAGAAGGTCTGAATATGTCTAAACTATACCGTATGTATAAGGAACACAGAGCTGAATCTGGGGACATATCTGAAGAGGCATCATTTTCAACCTACCGGAGAGTCTTTGTTGAGGAATTCAATCTAAGTTTTCACAAGCCCAAGAAGGACCTCTGTGACAAGTGCTCTTCGTTTAATGATCTAGCAAACCCTACCGAAGATCAGCAAATGACTATTAAGCAACATAGAGCATTCTGTGAAGAAGCGCGCAAAATGCAGAATCCAAAAGAGATCCGAAGGTGGCTGCGATCGCCTTCGATTTACAAAAAGTTTTATCTACTCCGTGTTCCCAGGTCTCATCGATGTACTATTCTCGAAAGTTATCCGTATATAATGAAACCTGTTATGAGTTAGGAAGCGGTGAAGTGGAGTGTTTTTTTTATGGGACGAATCAAAAGCAGAAAGGGGTACAGACGAAGTGGCTACATGTCTCATGAATGTCGTCAGGAAATATGTATCCAGAAAAATTAATAGATTTTTCAATTTCAGCGATGCTACATCCTCCCAAAACAGGAAGCGTTTCAGGCATCCTGTCTACTATATATGGTAAATAATATTGTAGGATGCCATGAAATCACTCATGTTTTCTTTGAGCCGGGTCATTCTCAAAACGAAAATGATTCCGTGCATACACGTATCGAAAATTGGAAGAAGGGCCTAAGCGTCTACCATCCCGACCATTTGGTCGATATCATAAAATCTTCTCGTGTTAAAGGGAAATGTCTTAAAACATAGTGATTTTAAAGACTTTGCAGGTTACAACTGGCATGATACCGATGAAAAACATCGATAAATTGGGGAAAGATAAAAATGTTAAATGTCAGTCGAAAAGAACTCTTTCGCGCTCTTTGTAAAGGAAGATTACAGCAGCGAATACAGGAGGATTTCATTGAGAAGCGGAAGAGAATTAAGAGGTCGTCCAACTAGCTGGGATAAATACGTTCTGCCAAACAAGTATACAAGACAACAAAAGATCTCCCACCCAAAGTATGAGGACCTTAATAAATTTAATTATGCTCGGGGCAATTCCCCGTCGAATGAAATATACCACTCATTTTATAAGAGTCTTTTACACTGCTAGTATCAAGAGTATAGTAAACCTACTAGATTGAATCAACCGATGCTTTCGATTTTTTAAATTCGAGACATGAAACCACAATTTTAGTAACAAAGTCAATATTCATCGGTGCTTGTTATTATGACAGAGGAAATGTACACCGGAGTGGCTTGTTTTAATTCCTATGCGATCTGTACAATAACCACAATATAGTTCGATGTACTTGATTTCAAAATAACTGGAATTTGTTTCCGTGATATTCACAATCTTCAAGGTACTATAGGGAGAATCTGTGCTTCAGCTGGTATGAAAGGTTTTTACAGCAATCATTTATTAAGGGCGACAGCGGCCACACGATTATATGCGGCAGGAGTAGATGAGCAGTTAATACGAGAAACCACAGGACACAAGTCTTCAGCAGTTAAGAATTACAAGAGAACTATTAGTGAACAATTAGTATCAGTTCAATCAAATATAAAATGCAGATGATATTGTTAATGCAGCCAAAAAATAAGTTATAACAGAGGAGGTAGGTCAAAAAAGAGAAGTGTATTTTAAGACCGATTCGATTGAATTTAGTTTGAAATTTTGAAATAATATTTATATATGTATTCCAACAATTCTAATGATTTGAAATATATATTAAAACATGTTTTTGAATAAAACTTGTCTTGCATTTAAGTAAAAAATGTTTCATCAATTATTTCTGAATATTCATTTTGTGCATTGTTTAAAAAGTTTATGCAAGCGTGCATACGCTTGGTTTAACTTTTTGAGGTACGGAAATTAACAAGAAGGTGCCATATTCCAATGATCAATTAGTGTTTTTCAGCAATTAACGCTTCATGAATTCAAACTTTAATTGAGAAATTTTAAATGCATATGTCACTACAAATATTGACAAATCTATGAAGTGTTAAAACTGTTAATACT
>JAUCNG010395145.1:0-10721 GCA_032353305.1 Cephalothrix spiralis
AAGGTTTACCGAAAAGTGACCGAACTTTTGAAAAATCGATGACTGATTCGTTGACTGATACTTCTTGTTCAAATTTTGATATGTCACGTGACGTAGTTGGTTTCAAAAGTGCATCGGGAAGAAAGATTAATGCAGTGTCCGATGCATCCTTAAGAAAAGCTCTATCTATCTTTAACGATAGCGTTGAGTCTGATTCTGGAATATCGTCAATCAAAACGGGATCAACTTGTAATTCCACGTTAAGCTCTATCAAATCTCCAATGATAATGACAAATGATAACCAAATCACGAGTCGGAAGATTACGATTTTTTCCCCGATTCATGAAGTTGATGATAGAATCAGTTTTGATGATACGGCAAGTTTCGGTAGTCCGGAAAATGTAAACAAAAATGTGAAAGATACTGAAAATTCAATGTTTGATAATTCATTACATTCTTCATATTTTGATACAACGATGACGGATCCGAGTGTATCAATAGATTGTGATAAAAATAATACCGAAATTGATAATTCTAAAAAAGTGCCAATTAATTCTCATGGGAACACAAATGTTGAACATATGTCTGATTCGAATTTTTTATCCCATCATGGGGGTCAATTAAAGGATAAGATAGATGAAAATGCATCTTGTTCAGGAGCTGCGTTTTTAGAATCGACAAAACCCGTGAACAATGATGTCGGGGATCAAATCTGCATTATTAGTAAAGATGGGATTAAGTTACCGATTACCTCGAGGGAATTAAATGATGTTCTTATTACGAATGCCCCAAAAGATGATCGTGACCATTTTCAAAATCAGGATAAAATTGATCATAATTCGGGCAGCACTAATCCGGTAAACTATCAAAATAAAGGACAAAATAATAAAAAATTGCTATCTGAACCCTTTAATGGTTTTAAGTCCGCTAATGGTAAAAACATGGCTGTTTCGGACTTATCGAAAAAACAAAATGGTCGCCTGAAGACTATTTTCCAGGACTTCATAGATATTTCTAGTGTGTGTGATTCGGCTCCGTCAGAAAGTAGTGCAAATGACTTTATTGGATTTAAATCAGCAAGTGGAAAATCTATCTCTGTCTTAGATAAGATAGATAACAATAAAAGTGGAAATATATTTAAGGACTTGCAAGATATTGCAGAAAGTGATTTAGAATTTAGTAAGAATACTAAAAGTGATAATAATCAATTCGTTGGATTTAAGGCAGCCAGCGGGAAAAATCTTCCGAGTTTAAAGTTAAAGACTAAAAGTAACTGTGGAAATATCTTTCGTGACTTACAGAAAATTGCAGAATGTGACTTAAATGAATCAAACGCTGGTTTATGTCATGATAAACCCGATGTTTCCATCGAGAAAAAAGGTGCTAATCAATTAGTCGGTTTTAAGTCGGCGAGAGGAAAAGACATTCCACGATATGACTCTGTACGTGCTAGGAATATATTAAATGTGGAAATCGACCCACTTAGCATTTCAGACGATAATAAAATCCAGTTTATTGGGTTTAAGTCGGATAGTTCAAATAGTTTACAAACTTTACCGAAACATGACTGTAAAGAAAACGTAGAAAATCAGTTTGTTGGTTTTAAATCTTCCAGTGGGAAAGATCCTGGTATTCTAAGTGGAAGAAAATCAACACGTGGTGGAAATATTTCCAAAGACCAGGGTGGCGGTATTTGTCAATCAACTGATAATGGAGTGGTTGATAATAAGTTAAATAGTGGAAAACGTAAATCAGGGTTTGGTAAATCGAACAATGCCCGTTCGGACTTGCAAAACATAGCAGAAAAGACCTCTGCTGAGTCTAAAGCAGATCAGTTTGTGGGTTTTAAATCTGCTAGTGGAAAAGATATTCCTAGTCTTAATACAGGTAGCTACAAAAAAGCTAGTAATATTTTCAAAGATCTACAGGATATTGCATTTAGTGATTCAATAGAAACTTCTAATGATAGTGTCAGTTCTTTTGTTGGTTTTAAATCTTCTAGTAAAGATCTGCCTGCCATAGGCAAAAGGAAAAGTTACAAAAGCGGAAATAAAGATTTACAGATAATCGCAGACAGTAACTGTGATAAACTTGCTGAGGCTTGTAGCGGGAACGGATTTGTTGGGTTCAGGTCAGGTGCGGGAACGATATTAGATGTACCCAGGATGGATAATATTAAAAATGGCAAAGTCAAGAATATTTTGAAAGATTTTGATGTTACAGATGGTAATGTTAACGACTTTGTTGGATTTAAATCCGCTAGCGGTAAAAATATTCCAGCCTTAGGAAAAACGAGCCTTAGCCGTGCTGGCAATATTTTCAAAGATTTACAGGAAATTTCAGAAAGTATCGTCAATGATCACGGAAGAAGTGATTTAAACAATGCTATGAACGGTGATGTAAATGACTTCGTTGGATTTAAATCGGCGAGTGGTAAAAATCTTCCTGCCTTAGGCAAAACGGGCCTCGGTCGTGGTGGAAATATCTTTAAAGATTTGCCAGATATTTCTGAAAAAAACGTCAACGAATTCAGACGAAGTGATTTTAACGATGCTACGAACGGTGATGTAAATGACTTCGTTGGATTTAAATCAGCGAGTGGTAAAAATCTTCCTGCCTTAAAGAAAAAAGACCTAAATCGGGCTGGAAATATTTTCAAAGATTTACATGACATAACGGAAAACGACGATAACGAGTTTGCTAAAGGGAGTGACACTAAATTCGTGGAATTTTCATCAGCGAGTGGAAAAAAGTTAAATGTGCCACCTTTAGGGAAAACTGCTAAAAATCTTCTTGGAAATATTTTCGAAGATTTAGAGCAAATATCAGAAAGCAATGATGTGAACTTTAGTTCGGCAAAAAGCAATGATGTTGTCGGTTTTAAAGCAGCAAGCTTTTCAAATAAGGCGAATAGTTTCAAAGATTTGCAGGAAAATTCTGAAGTTGACTTTGCTAAATTCGCTAGGGAAAATAATGATGATTTGTTTGTTGGGTTTAAGTCCGGAAGCGGAAGGAAGATAGAGATTTCCGGAACCTCAAATAAAAGAAATATTTTTGATGATCTCATGAAAATTGCCGAAGGTGAAAGCGAATGTAGATCGTTTGCTACAAATAGTGATATGGGCGTTGTTGGGTTTGAATCAGCAAGTACAAGGACAATTGAAGTTTCTAGCCTTCCAAAACGAGTTCACGACAGTTTAGGAAGTAAAACAGCGCCATCTAGAGGTGGATTTTCGAATAAAAGAAAGGGTGATAGCAAAGCGGGTGGATATGGCTATGGAAAGCAACCTTTCAAAGCTCCTCGAATAACTCCCCGACAAACTAGTGTAAAACCGGAAGTTAAAGAAGATAAGAAGGAAGTTGTATCAAATGAGGATCCTGATTATGAGAGTGATGAGGAGTCATATTTGAAAAAGCCAGAATTTATCAAGTTGAATGGTGCTGACAAATGTCTTTCGAAACAAGATGAATTAGATTCGGATGAAAGCTTCGACGGACTTACTAATACGCAGTTAGAGGTGACAGATAGTGCTGCCGCCTTTTGGTTAGCTGAAGAAGCAGGCCTCGGAATGTTTACCCAGGAATGCACTTCATCTACTCCTTATAAGCCGGCGAAAAGGTTTTTAGATAATATGACGTCAAATGATGAAAGGGAGGAAAAAGGATATAGTGAACTTGATTCCATTGAATATGAATTGGAAAGGAGTGACGTCATAGATGCTGAAGAACAAAAAGTTACGGAAGAAAGCAGACCTGATATTAACATCCAGGTCAATGATAAAATTGATCTAAACTCAAATCGTTTGCAAGAAACAAGCGGAAACATAAAAAATGAAAATGAAATACATACAACAGCAGGGAAAGATATTACTAATTCTGTTCCTGGTTTTTTTGGAACTAAAAATGAATCAAATGAACCTCAAGTCGATGATAAGGTTTCAGGAAAAGATACTCGAGATCTCACACCAATATCACCACATTTAGAAAGCGAAGTAAAATTTAATGATCTCGAGCTGCGAGAACTAGATGGGGAAATGGAGTGTAGCATGATGAAAAGTGGACATGAAATTCTGCCCGATGATGAGCTCGAAGCACATAGCTTTATAGATACTGATCATGACGGGTTCCAGTCTGCAAATGGATGGGCTCTCACTCCTTCTCAGGAGGCGATGAAACGAGGAAAAGCATTTATCGAAAGATGCATTGAAGAAACAGATGCTGTGTTAGAAAAGAGTTTGAGAAATAAGTCTTCGAATTCGAGTGAAGGTGGTGACGTATCGAGGAATTCATCACGTGGTGAAAATAAGGACAATTCTCCGTCACAAATACAAGAATGTTGGTTTGATGATCCGATGACGCAAGTTTTTGGTAAAGGAATGAATACGTCGGAAAATGTTAAGGTTGAAAACGATTCTAAAGTTACAAATGAAGGGGAAAATTTGAATGAATCGGTTGTAAATCGTGATGCTATCTTAGAAACTGATGACGCAGATCCTATTGACAAGACGAGAAGTACAGAAGTAAAACGCGAGATTGATGTAGCATTTAGTCCGAATCTTGTTCAACCGCTTTCAGGAGATGGAAATGTGAATCTCGATTCTGTCAAAGGGTCGGATAGTGAAAGAGATTTATTTTCACAGGCGTCGATACCTGAAAACCCTCAATCGACGATACCCGATAAGTGTCACTGGTCGATACCCGAAAACAGTCGGTCTTCGATACCTAGCCCACGCCCAAGTTGTGTAATGAAGGACAAACTATGTGCAGGTAAAGATAGTCAAACTCTCAGTACCTCACTCATAATTATGTCCGGTGAAGATGCTGATGATGAAATGAACGATACTGTGATCTTAGAGAACGACGAAACAGATGGACTTGAAGGTCCCGGATGTTTAGAAATTCCGTCTATTGAAGATGTTGCTTCTCAGAATAAATCACCGGGACAGAATAAACCTGTTCAACGTTCAGCACCGGAAACTGAAAATACTAGTTCTGGTACTAGTTCAAAATCTGTGGAAAATATGTTGGTGCCAAACGGTATTCTAGCGCAGATAAACAATGACAATCTATCTCCCACTGATGATTCAGGATCTTCCGTTTCCAAACATAATGTACCGATCTCGGAAACTATTGCTCTCGAATGTGTTAACAATTCTCAAAACATTCCTAAACATTCTGCGTCTCAGGAATCGAAGGCTTCGGAGTCATCCCAAGTTCCTGACAATAATGAACCTGATGTACCTGATAAGATTTATTCCAAAGGAAGCGAGTCAAATGAAGAAAAGAAAATATTCGATCCACTTTCTAAATCACAACCCTTTGGATTTTCCACTGCCAGTGGCCGCTCTGTGTCTGTCTCTCAAAAGGCTTTAGATATGGTCAGAAAACATGATATTTTTGCTCAAGCTAATAATGACCAATCAACCCAAAAGGGGAAATGTTCTCAGTCATATAATGGAAGCGAAGTACCGGTATCCCAAGCAGTTTTTGATGTAATCAGAAAACAAGAAAGCGATTCATCAGCAAATATTTCTAAGATTGGGCTAAGTTCGCAGCCATTGGGTTTTTCAACTGCTGGAGGGAGGCAAGTGTCTGTGTCACAGAATGCTCTGGACACTGTCAAACAACGTAAGTCACTATCACAACACGACAAGGCTAGCTCTGCAAGTCTGTCTCAGGTTCCAATCAACTCACACTCCATTGGGTTTTCAACTGCTGGAGGTCGTGATGTACCCGTTTCACAGAAAACTCTGGATGCAGTAAAGCAGCGTGATGTTGATGTTAGTTCTGCAAATATGTCACAATCTGCACAATGTTCGCAGTCTTTTGGGTTTTCAACTGCTGGAGGTCGTGATGTACCCATTTCACAGAAGGCTCTGGATGCAGTAAAGAAGCGTGATGTTGATGTTAGTTCTGCAAATATGTCTCAATCTGCACGATGTTCGCAGTCCTTTGGGTTTTCAACTGCTGGAGGGCGTGATGTGCCCATTTCACAGAAAGCTCTGGATGCAGTAAAGCAGCGTGATGTTGTTGTTAGTTCTGCAAATATATCTCAATCTGCAAAATGTTCGCAGTCCTTTGGGTTTTCAACTGCTGGAGGGCGTGATGTGCCCATTTCACAGAAAGCTCTGGATGCAGTAAAGCAGCGTGATGTTGATGTTAGTTCTGCAAATATGTCTCAATCTGCACATTGTTCGCAGTCCTTTGGGTTTTCAACTGCTGGAGGTCGTGATGTACCCATTTCACAGAAGGCCCTGGATACAGTAAAGCAGCGTGATGTTGACGATAATTCTGCAAATATGTCTCAATCTGCACGATGTTCGCAGTCATTTGGATTTTCAACTGCTGGAGGTCGTGATGTAGCCATTTCACAGAAGGCCCTGGATGCAGTAAAGCAGCGAGATGTTGATGTTAGTTCTGCAAATATGTCTCAATCTGCACGGTGTTCACAGTCATTTGGATTTTCTACTGCTGGAGGTCGTGATGTACTTGTGTCACAAAAGGCTTTGGACGCTATAAGGCAAGTTGAAGACAATGATGATTCTGCGAGTTTGTCTCAAGCTCAACTAAGCTCCCATTCATTGGGGTTTTCGACCGCTGGAGGGCATGACGTTCCCATTTCTCAAAAACTACTGGATGCAGTTAGACAATCGCAAGTAAATACTTCAGAATTATCCTGCTCTCAACCGTTTCGCAACCCTGCAAACTCAAATGGAGAAACGAGCGAAGAACCAGTACAATTTTCACAATCATATGGCTTTGCGACTGCTAGTAGGCGGGATGTTAATTGTTCTCAAAGAGCACTGGAGTCTGTACGAGACCAAGAATCACCTTCCAAGATCTTCCTGTCCTCATCTCAGAAAGTGCTGAGTGTTAAAGGTTCTAACGGATTTGTATTTGATATAACAATGTCCCAGGAAATACGAGAAAGTACGAGATTCCTCATGGAGGATGATGATAATGAATGGAATATATCTGATGGAATTCCTGGTAAGATAATCACGAATATCGTGTTTTCCTTGATTACTTAAGTGCTAAGCGTTTGAGAGTGTCTTAAAATGCGTTTTGGCCCTTTATTTTCAAATGTGTCCTCGCTTCGCCCGGCTCGATATTATTTTTGTGAAAGAAGTTGGGCCATAACAACAGCTATTTTCACTTAATAAAATTTATCCTAATGTACTAAGTTTATCAATCTGAAATTATGTTTGGTGCCTTAAAATCGCGATTAAGATCATATATTTTCAAAATTTGCTCAAGCTCGTTACGCTCGGCTCGAGAACATTATAAATTATTGTTTGTGTAAGAAGGCGTGCGAAAATAGCAGCTTTTTTCTTTAAATATTTTCTTCGCTTCGTTCAGCTCGATTTTTATAGGTTAAATTGTTATAGGTTAAAGTCTACTATCAAAAAAGGGGACTATTTGACACAAGGTTTTATTATTAAAAAAGTAAAATGTGAAACTTTGTTAATTGTAAAGCCAATTTTTTAAATATTTAAAGTAAATGTTAAGTTAAGGACCCTCTTACGATTATGCATTTATTTTTTTCCAGGATCAAAAGTTGAAACTCCTGTTTCTTTCTCCAAGTTCCGGCCTCCTTTGAAGCAAGATGTTCCTAAATCGTTTCTTCCACCCTTTAAAGCCTTCACATCAACGCCTAAGCAAAGCACATCATCTTCTCAGAAGGTTACGCCTAGTTTCATCCCGCCATCCCAGTGTACTCCTGTTGCACCAAAAAGTAAACTGACATTTTCTGTACCCGAGAGCCAGAAACAAACGAATGTTGCTGATGAAGGTTCATTGATACCTGATGATGAATTTGATGATATAATGAATACAATGGATTCAGATAAAGTGATGGGTAATGATGAGTCTACAAAAGATGCAACTGTGAAAAATAAACAAATAGATGCTGCTGCAGCTCATCCCGATGTAGAGAGGTAACACTTAGATCTATTCTATGATTCGATGAATGATTAAAAAACTGTGACAAGAATGTATAATATTACAGTTAGGGTAGTGATGTAATTCGATTTATCATTACGAGTAATTTCACGAAGCCTACGCATATACATGTAGTAATATTTATTATTACTCGACGATGGAGACTTAGATCGCAAATTGCATTATGGGCGTCGCGGTACTCGTTGAGTGCGATTCGAAATCGACAGCGATGACTCTATCAATCCTCGCGAATTGTTTTAACGAAACTAAATGTCGTGTGATAATAAAAATAATCGTATAAAACAATTATAAATTATAAATTATATTGCTCTCAGATCTTATCAATCCTCGCGAATTGTTTTAACGAAACTAAATGTCGTGTGATAATAAAAATAATCGTTTAAAACAATTATAAATTATAAATTATATTGCTCTCAGATCTATGTCATATGTGTAACTAGTTTTGTTTTTACTGTATAATATTGGCTTGTCATTAATCTTTTTTTAACATATTCAGTTCAAAGGAGAAAGAGGTGACAGAAAATTCAATCCACGTTTCTGAAGAAATGGCGGCATGGAGAGAAAATGCTCGATCTGGACAGAAGATGGCCGTCAAACAGAAAAGTCGTAAACGGATTCGCCCACTACCTGGAATATCATTCCAAAGGAAGTCTGATGGGCCAAGACTTAATTTGCTTGATGCTACGTCTAACCAAAGGCCCGGTTCCTATACCAGAGAAGAGGTAAGAATTGAAATCTTAATTTATCGGAGGGCAGGGAGGGTTGTTGAAGGCGGACGAATCTTTTTGTCTCAATTAAGGTCAATGTACGAAGCTGACGTACCGTAATATGGAGTCAATCGGGCTAGTTTTTGAAGTTTTTTTATTATTACTTCAAGACGAAATTTTTTAACAGATCATCATATGATTCAATTCAAAGTCTTTGACGAATAATTTTAACTAGACAATTTCCGCAATGACTATGCATTTAGTCTATAACCGATACCGAGATGTGAAACCAATAGTGTATTCAACGTTAATTAACAGGGTGACCACATGTCTGAAAAACCTGGAAAATGTCATGGAAAATTGAAAAAATTGGTTAAAACCTTGAAAAATGTCAACCGGGTAATTTCTTTTGTCGTGAACAGTTATTTGGCTGTTCAAAAAGATGTCGCAACTGACTGTTATCCAGACTTTTTCAAGATGCTGTGACTGAAAATTTTCTGGATATGTCGGGGGAAAAGATACGGAAGAAATTAATTAAGTTTTTTAGTTTTTTAGTTCTTTTTCAGAAAGTTGTGGCCAACATGTATAGTTTACGCTTATCACATTCAATATGTCCTGTAATCAACCCCTGCGCTTCCTTTAGATGTTTTAAAGCTATACATGTATTGAATCGCTAAACGGTTACGATTCTCAATTTCACGGATATCCGTAATCTGAAACGACAAAAATTGCCCCTGTGACACTCAGCTGTCAGTATCGCGGTTGATACCAATTTATGGGCACCTGGGTCCTCTCTTAAAAATACATTTAGATGAGGCAGGGAATCGAACATACGACCACAACGATAAATGACGTAATGATTACTACCAACTGAAATAAATGTTTTACTTATCATAGTGACGGTTATAACTTTGTCATCTATTTATTTTCAGTTATTAGAATTTGGTGTAACGAAACGTATTCTTGCTATCACATCGTCGAATGCTGAAGAGTACACATTTTCTGCTGACGAACATTATGACCAGCATATTTTAGAGACCTCCCCCGGTGTTAAAATTGGTGATAGGGCTAACTTGATATGGAATAATGAATTGAAAGCTGGTAAAGATGAATTTTGTTGGTACGTCATTTTCCTTGTCGGACACCAATTAAAATAAAAAACAAGCTCGGTTCTGTGGCACAATGGTAGTGCACGGGCCTTCCAATCAGAAGGGCATGGGTTCGAGACTCACTAAGGGCTCAAACACAGGCATGGTCAGACCACATAAGACCAAGCAAATAGATAAGAGTGCGGGGTGTACGGATAAATGCAATCTATCTTGAGTCTTCTTCGTGAAATCCATCTGACTTGTCAGTTGGATCGTCGTCACCTACTGACGTCGTTTCATAACGTCATGACTATAAAGAATGGTCGAGTGATTCATCGGTATGGTCCGACGCACTCTCACATGCCTGGTTACTCTTCCGATGAAATGTAAAATCAATTGACCGACCACTGTTTCGTTTTATAGTAAAAAGAAAAATTTTTGAAAATCCAATTTGTGGTATTTTAGAATTTTTAGATGTTTTAGATTCTCTTGGATCTAATTTTCTGAATAGAACGCATTTTGAATTATATTTCTGCTATTAGTTTCACCAAAAATGAAATATTTGCAGTAGAATTTTCAGACTGTACATATAAAGTTTTCTTCGGTGAAACTAATAGCAGAAATATAATTCAAAATGCGTTCTATTCAGAAAATTAGAGCCAAGATAATCTTAAACATCTTAAATTTTTTTAAATACCACAAAAAGGATTTACAAAAAATTACGTGATTAATTTTTACTATAAAACGAAACAGTGGTGGGTCAGTCAATTGATTTCACATTTCATCGGAAGAGTAACCAGGCATGTGTAGTGAGAGTGCGTCGTACCATACCGATGAATCACTCGACCTTTCTTAAATACTATCAGCTTATGAGTGAACAGACTATAGGCTGTACTCTCTGAAGATGGTAAAAATAGTACCTACATGTAGGTGTCCGCTTAAGACTCTGGAGGCCATTCGTGATCCGTGGGTCTCGATGGAGGCT
>JAUCNG010395256.1:0-10710 GCA_032353305.1 Cephalothrix spiralis
ATGCAATTGAAGATGCAAAGACTTATTTAAAAAATGCATTGGCTGCTTTCACTAAAAACGGAACCACAGGTAAGTGTACTATAAATCACTAAAGGAGAAAAATCTTAATATGTTCATGAATATCAAGAGAGCTCAAGAGCTGCAATGACGAACCTAACATCAAAATAATGTAAGACTCGGGAAAATTAGATAGGGGAACTAGTATTGATTATGACATACACAATTGGATGGAAAAATTGGCGAGGGAAAAATTGGTAAATGTTCGCCAGCCCCCTAACGGTTTTGCCTATTGGCGGGTATAGTTGACCACCACGAACTATATATTTCTAGAAACGTCTTGAAAAATGCCGATCACTCGGGTGGGGGGGGGGGTAGATTTTTGCCCCACCCTCTGTGTGGGGATTGGGGCAAAACGTGATTTTACAAAAATCTAAACCCCCGAGGGATCAGCATTTTCCAAGACTTTTCTAGTAATATATATAACTTGTGGGGGTCAACTACCCGCTAATATGCTAAACCGTTTAATAGGGAGGCGAAAATGTAGGCCTACCAATTTTTCCATCCAATTATGTATATTATACTGAAATCATGTTGCCATTTTCCTTGATATTATTCTGTGTTAAATGAACACATGAAGTAAAAAAACAAGCCGATTTTAGAATGAAAATTATAGTGAAATTTTTTAACATCTCATTTTATTAGCATTAGCAATGTATAATTTGGAATTCCGTCTTATTAATATAAAATACTACACAGTATACCAGCATTGTGCAGTGAGAAACATTTGGTTAATATTTTTTAGAATAAACTCAACAGTCGTTCCATAATGCATTAAAATCTATAAAGTCGCACATATGTTTTATTTTCAATATTGGATATCAAAAATACTTGTTGGACGTTAAAACCCAGATGCTATATCACACGGCGATATATGGTATACGAATTAAGGTGTAAATAGCAGGTAGCCTATACAAATACACAGGGGCGCCGAAACTCGGGGGCCATAGTGGCGCGTCTCCCCTCACCAAAAATCGACAGTACAAATTTTTGTCAAATCAGTCACCGAAATCAGTGCATGATTCGGCACTCCCACAAAAAATTGCTTCCGCCGCCCTGAAAATACATATTGGGTAGAGTGCTGTGAAATTACATCGAGAGTAATTTCTTTAACTGACGAGGCGCAGGCGAGTGCAATATTGATATTCACGGGTGCTGGTAACTTTTAATGGCACGTGATCTATTGAGTGTGAACAAATAATGACCAACGTATACCAAAGAAATGTAAACTTGGTCAATACTCTATGGATCTCGTTCTATAAAACGTGACTAGAAAGTGCTGAATTTTAATATCGTCTCTGCTACTCATGCATAAAGCAATCACGTGTGCTCGTTCTGTTACCTTTTTACGACACTCAACCCATGCATTTATTTTGACTTGTATATAATAGGCCACCATTAAAACTAGAATTGTGGTTTTGAGATACCTAATTTTACCCAATTATTTGCATAGATAGATCCCATCTAGCCGGGGACTATCTAACATTAGACCCTAATCACATGTCACGATTCATCCAATCACATTCCTAATATATTATTGACATCGGTTTTATAATCAATGAATTATATCTTGAAGGTGATGTAGTAACCAATTCAACTAAAGGAACGACGGAGGATGTCAAACCAAGGGTTAAACCTACTACTACACCATTAGGTAATACAACCCATGGTAAGTCAATTTGATGTATCTCACTCTATATGTTTCATATGTATGTTCATTCTTGTATCTATCTGTAATCTCTGTATGTCTCGCTTTTAAGATCTTTTAATGTCTTGTGGTTACAAAAATGTCTTGATTTTTTAAAGCTTGGTGTATTATACAATAGCACAGATAACTAAATATTTTGTCCACAAGGACAGATTCGATTCATCCTAATCTTTACGTCCAATCTCAAAATTAAAGTAGGAGGATGATGACTACAGTGAAAATCTAAAAATTGTCCGACACGGTTATTTCCTGAAAATATTAAAATCGCAGTTGGCTCAGTTTTCGAGAAATGCGCATGCGTGGGTGAGTTTAACGTGCGTACATGAGAAAATTGCAAAAATGACAGAAAATTCGAATGAAATAGAGACATGATTATGAAAATGACGTCAGACCTATTTAAGACATTTAATGTATAACGGCTGATTTTACTTCATATATTGATAGAAACATGTCCCTATTTTAGCGGAATCCCCTGTCATTATTTTACGAGTTGCGCATAAACAACTCTTAAACTTGATCGCGCATGCGCATTTCTCAAAAACTGAGCCACTAATGGTTTTTCCTGGTCATCAAAAATCTAAGAGAGTTAGGATTGGTTCATCTAATTGTTATAAAAAATTTACGATAAATTTTCCAAGCGGCGCGCGGGAATTTTCCATTTTTCGAAAAATCTGAGCTGTGGATCTGTAATCAAAGTAATCAAAAAAGGCCTTAGCCATAATTTGAAGCACAGCTTATGTAAATTCACCTCATCGTTGTTTGAAGATGGTAGGCCGGTTTTCATGACCTAATTGGTCCCGGGCAGGACTTTCCTTGCCGCTAGTGTTCGGAACACTAGCGGCAAGGAAAGGAACACCGTGTTCCTACATGTAGCTAGCAATAGACTCATCATCATTCAATACTGAGAACATTCGGTCGATCACGATGACAAATGATGTGCCTCTGTCTTTAGAACGCATTGCACTATCTGTGCTATATAATATAATACTGTATAATCTGTGATTCAAAATTGATAATATTAAGTATAGTTGTGCATTTTGACAAAGTGAATTAACGATAAATTATGTTTACCAAGGTCAAGGCGAAGGTGGTGGGAATAGCACAGAGCATGTGCCAAATTCTGGTGAAACTAGTGCATATGCAACAAATGAGAGCTTGTTTATTAATGCAACACGCACTAATGCACACAACACTACTACTTCTACGTATACCAACACAACGAGACAGGATGAAACCAACACCACAACACCTTCTGTGCATATTGGACAAGTTAACACCACAACGATAGAGCTTGTAAATGGCACAGTCACTAATGGAACAGCTGATAGAGTTAATTCTACGGAGGATAACTCCTCTATTCTTTCAGGGAATCAGACCGAGATACCTGCTAAAATATCCACTTCAGAAGACAAGAATGAAACTAACACAACAACACCATCTACCACTCCAAATGGTATTAATTCAACTAATTTAGCAGATCATAATGCAACTTCTCCAGCGGAAAACCTAAAAAATGATACTCGTGAGTGATACACAATAGAGCTAGTATCTTTCCTGCTTCAGTAGAATCAACCCAAAACGATTTAGCATACCGTTAGATATATGGGAGTAGACTAGTTAGAAACTAAATATTGTGATACCGTCCTTTCCTTTCACACAATTCATTGATGTGAATTCTAAATTGTATAAGATCCATTTACCCACCGTTCTATCTGTCTATAAATAACCTACTAATGGTCACTAATATTAAGCAGATCATAATGCAACTTCTCCAAAGGAAAACCTAAAAAATGATACTCGTGAGTGAAACACAATAGAGCTAGTTTCTCCCGCTTCAGTATAGTATCATCCGAAAACGTTTTAGCATACCATTAGAGATCTGTAGAATGGTAGAATGGGAGTAGTTAGAAGCTAAATTCTGAGTAGTGAAACCTATACTTGTGAAACCGTCCTTTTCCTTTCACACAATTCCTTAATGTGAATTCTAAATGGTGTAAGATATACTTAACCACCGCTCTATCTGTCTAGAAATAACCTAATTTTGTGTTTTTAGTGTGTTGCTTTCGAGTCCGTAGTAAAAACAGAGTTTGATGACGCTCTGTCTCTTTATCATGTTTATTATACTGTAATGGACTCCGTGGGAGTAGATTTCAGTAAAACAAAGATGATACGTAGCGTCAGTTTATAACCCTTAGTTTAGTTCAGAGTAGTGCTTGAGACTACACAGAAAAATCTGCAGCGTTTTATAAAATAATAAGTATTATAAAAGCGGTAGATCGAGAGTTGGTCTTTGAATCCGGAGGTACCGGGTTCGTGACCCGGGCTCAACACTTCTTTCCATCGGGATGAACATTCGGCAAGTTCTCCATTGCTTCCTTTGTGGCTCGGTCAGGTTATAAATACGTCTTCAGGTTAACCCAACTACAAAATCGGTATATTAGAGTGCGGGATAGTTCTAAATGCCTAAGGGTAAATGCTCATAAAACGGACCATCTTTTCTATTTGAGCCAGTCATCTGACGCCCACACTTTAAGATTAATTAATTAGAAGCAAACTATACTTAGTACTTTACTCTTTACTACACGAAGCGGTCAATTGACAACTCCAGAATCAAAATTTGGCATGAATTAAATCTTTAATTCGAGTGACATTTTACAGATTAGAAGCGTACATGGTGAGGTGCGTTTGCGCTTTAAATATCGGCTTCCGCATTTTGAAGGTGTTTAGCTAGTTAAGGCATGCTTTCAATAGTTTAATTTCTGCGAACGTGAAAAATGGAAATACATATATGAGTTATTAATCACACTATTGTGACACACGTGCAATAAAGAGTTGTCAAAATCAATAGTTTGAGTAATATAAAATTGATATTTACCAGCTGTGAGATAATTCATACTTCAAAACTGTCAAATTACTGACATATGGTCTAAGACGACTAATTATTTATACCTATTTTCTTAGTAATATAATGGTCATTTTCAAAAATCAATGAGATCAGGCCATACAAGAATAACACGATCATAGATCATCATACCCACGCAATTTTCAAGGTTAGGTAAAATATTAAAAAATATGCCAATAGGCGTTAAGCTCACTTTGAATAGAGAATTCCAAGGATCGATGAGTTAGAGGATCGAGTGATTTTGAGGTCCGGTGTTGAGGTCCCTAATTGGAAATTCGTTGCAAACTGATGGTACTAAGCCCACCGCACACTAGGCGCTTCATCGGACCATCGCAGTAAAATTCCTAGTGTGGGTGGCATTTTTCATGCATCATCGCACCATCGCTGCAAAAATCAAACTTGTTATGGTCCGATGATGCAACCATGGTTTTATTACCCATAAAGCAACGCGACTATCACCATATAAGAAGAAACCTTTCGTCCACTAGTCCAAAAATTGGCATCAAAAATGAAAACAAAATGTTTGGTGCCATTGTTTAGACTAGTGGACGGAAGGTTTCTCTTTATATGGTGATAGTCGCCTTGCTTTATGGGTAATGAAACCATCGTTACTAAAATGGCATCAAAACTTATTTTTCTATTTTTGATGCCATTTTCTCAATGCAGCCGTGTTGTACTGTAGCGTGCGCTGGAAAACATTTTACTGCGATGGTCCAATGATGTACCTAGAATGCGGTGGGCTTAATGCATTTCGCGCGTGCAATTCACGATCTAAGTCAACGGATCTCTATCGTCGAGTAATACTACATATTACTGTATTATTATATGGTCTAATAAAGCTTCCATGTAAGATCCATTAAGCTGGGATCATAATCTTAGGAGAAGATAGATTTGGCGCTAAGGTAAAAAAACGCCAAAGTCTAAAATGAGTGTACTCTGCATGCATACAAGCATCAGCACGATTCAGCAGTGACTATTATGATCTATTATCGAGGCTTAGCCTACACTCAAACCCATACATAATTTTGTTGTATCTATATTGCTTCAACTTATACGAGAGAAAAAAGAATATGATCAATACCTACATGTACTAATGTATAAATGAATTATTTCAGAAACTGGATCAACAACAGCTTCAACAACAGAAACTGGATCAACCTCAACTTCAACAACAGAAACTGGATCAACAACAACTTCAAACACAACAACATCACCTTCATCAACAATACTTTCAACGTCAAACACATCTGAATCTCCAACAACGCCATTAACAACTTCATCAACAAAAACAATAACAACAGAAAAAACCAATTCAGAAAATAAGACTATAAATTCAAATAAATTATCTCCTTTAAACATTAAAAAAGACAATGGTTTAGACACTGCTGATAATATAAGGTCATCAGGAATGACTGGTTCATTAATTGCAGCATTAACATTAGGATGTATATTTATGTTTGCATTGTTGGTTCTTGTTGGAAAGCGAGTTTATGATGGTTGGTCAAAAAGACATTACTCAAGAATGGATTATCTCATAAATGGAATGTATAATTGATAGTAGCCTATATACAGGGTGTCCCAATATTATGGAAAACACCAAATAACAGAAAACACCGAAGTGTAAAAACACAGACACAAGATCCCAGTTACCAATATTTCGTCTCAACGTCATATTGTGACTTAATTTATGAATTGACCACAACGCTGCTATAGTGTATAGTGCTCACTAGATAAAACATGTTCTTCTCTTTCAAATAAAATAAATTTGGTGCAAATCTATCTAACAACATCTGAGCTACATCAATTTGCCCAAAGAACCAAAAAGTTCAACTTCCCCAGTAGGAAGTAACCCAAATGAACGTCCTGTCTCAGGAGTAAATAAATGTGTTGTGACTTTTTAATTTTTCTAAATTTCTTATTCAATTTACTATTCAGAAAAAGGTTTATCAAAAATTTACATGCACTGAAAATATTCAAGATTAATTTTACAGTGATTGAAAATAGCATTCTCTCGATTTAGTATGGGTGGGGAAAATGAGACCAGAGGTTTTTCGGGAAAATCGTCGAAGCTCCCATAGTTAGCAGCCGATCTGTACCAAATCTGTTTTATTCGGGAGTATAAACCATGCTCTCAAGGGCGTATTATTAAAAATATTCATAATTAAGTCCCCATATGACGTCATTTGGGTGTTTCCATAATATTTGGCCACACAATATAATACACATGTAAAAAGAACTTTTGCTATTAAATGTTCAAAACACTGAATACCAAAAGTTCCATTAACCTGTGTAATGAGTTTATAAGCATAAATGGTTGGGCATGGCAAAATATTGAAATACTACGATATAATGCAACTACTCTAAGCCTAAAATCAGCCCATGTGAACTGAAATCAGATTATCGAGATTATTTATTACTAATAGAGGAAAGTCTCTTTTTTACAAGATTATTTTTTAAGCTGATTTAAAAATTCCTTGCTCAAGTTTAATTATAACATATCATTTCCGCTTCATGTTACCGCAAACTATGTGATCAAATTGCTATATTCTAGTTTCTACGAAAGGTTTGAAAGTATCGATAATATTATTATTAACCATCAATATTGTATTGTATAATAAATACTGAGAATAATAATAAAACATTGTTTTAATATCTTCTTTCAAGTGTTCCCAACCTGATACAACATTTCTCTGAGAAATAATTATATTCTTCCATTTTTCTGTAAATGATAACAACCAGTTGCAGGGCCCGCGGAAGCAATTCTCCAATAATTTTGAGGATTTTAGAATTTAGAGCTCTCAGAAGGCTCCTAACCCCCATCCCTGATTGATTTCTCAACGGATTTGGGTGAATTAAAAAGTGACATTTTTTATTATTGGTGGGGGGGGGCTGAAGCCCCACCCTCAGCCCCCCGGCTTTGAGAGAATTAATAGATTCAATTGAAAAGTTATTTCAATTTTATCCAATTTCAATAAATATCCCTCAGCTAAAAGAAAAATGGAATCAGAATGGATTTTGTTATCGGTAAAACAATTTATTTCCTCAAAATCTTTTGATTTGCGACCGTCACAATGCTGTGAATAAAGCTTCCTATAGGTACACACAATCAACGTTCCAACCTAATACACACAATTAACATTTATATGCAGTCTTGCAAATGACGTCATTTACTCGTCCCGCGATGTGACGATAGAGCTATGAAAAATGTTAGATTCTGTTGATAGCACAAATATTGTTGAATCTTGAGGGCATTAAAAGCAGTTATTTTCATGAAAATAACCACCTGTAATGCCATCAAGATTCAACAATATCTGTATATAATATAGATCATTATAGGAAAAACTATGAAGTTAATTATAAGACTTTGGAATATTACATAGTTTTGAATTAGTATTGATATGACATACATTAACTGAAAGTATATTGCCAAAATCAATATTTTTTTAAATCAAATAATAATAGTTAAATTGAGTGCTTTAATTGTACGAAATGCAAAATAGCAAGGCAAGTAAATAAAAAGCTTTTAATGATACAATTGTTAATTAACATGTTCTCATGCGGACATAATTTAAATTGAACACGATGAAAATGCCATGTTGGACCTTTGTATTTAAAAACACTTGAATGATCCTTAATAGTTTGTTCACTTATATTATTGATACAATTTTGTTTTGTTTTTGATGATGGTAACGGTATCAAAAGCAAATATTTATATATAAACAACGATTTCAGCACGTCCATAGGCCTAGTGATTTTGCTATGGAAACGACAAAGACAAACAAGATCAGAAAAAGCAGCCCATCATTTGTTTCAGATTTTAATAGCGTCGGACACAGACATATATATCTTTAATATTAACGAGATTAAAATGGATATGATGGACTTAGATTCATACATTGAGTTTATTCAGTTAGATGACGTAAACAAATTAATGGAATACTTAAACTCAATTCAAATAACTGTGAATGAATTTTGTAAACGAGAATTAGTCTACGATAAAAAAGCAAATGGTGACGTCATTAAAACCCTACATCTATTTAAATGGCCACTCTCGATTGCAATTGCTTGTGGATGCAGAAATATGATTGAACTGTTTCTTGAAAATGATGCTGATGTAACAGTTCGAGATATTAATGATTATAATATTATTCATATTCTCGTTATTTGCGCGAAAGGAAATTCGGAACTTTACGTAGAAATCTTCAAATATTTGATGAATTATATGAATATATTTCAGAAGAAGAAATTATTAATGAGTGAGGACAATACTGGAAAGCGTCCGCTTGAACTTACGGCTCATTACAAACTATTTGATCTTGTAATTGAAATTTTGAAAACAGAAGATGTCTACATCTTGGATATCAAAAGGTTTAGCATGTATAAGAAAATCACCTATAATCTTGGTGAATATGCCTACAATGGTACTAGGGCATTTTTATCGCCATTAATGACTTTATCAACTATATCAAATGGATCGAAAGATTACGATGAATTAAAAGCGAGTAAGTTTCTTGAAACAGAACTTTTCAAAACATGGATTAAAAGAACCAAACAGGCAACATTACCTGGATTGATATTTTCATCCGTTTTACGAATTCTTTATTGTCTATTAATTATAATTATTTTTCTGATTAGGTCTATTAATTTTCTCACTAAACTTTCTATGATTTCAATACTTCTATTTTTTCAGCTCACGATTGTATTACTTTTCATTTTTGGAATTTTCTTTTTGAAAAACATCTCATGCAAACAGCGCCTTATGATAGCAAAACAAGCTGGAAGTGATATTTGTTTCTTTTTTATCTTATCTGTTTTCGAATTTGGAACAATATTTATTACATTGTCTGCTAATAACCAATCACGTATGATCTATTGGGATTTTATCACTAAGACACTATTCCTGGAATCATCATTACTTTATATATCACATGTGAAGTTCTTGAATTCCTACCAACTTTTGGGGTTTTCTTTAATTGTATACGAAATATGCTGTACATCATGCTTAAATTCTCGTTTGTTTATTTTTCTTTAATTTCATGTTTTATTCTGTTTTTTTACATACTTTGTTTTGAAGCTGGTGATCATTTAACCTTCTTTCAGTTATTCTATGACAATTTTTTACTTTTGCTTAATGATTTTTCTTTCACACAAAAGAAAATGAATCAGCAAATATTCCAATTGTATCATATTGCTTATGTTTTTATTGTCCAAATTCTATTGTTATCTTTTGTTATTGCTGTTATTACCGACGAGTATTCTAAATTCAATGATACTGCTGGAGTCACAGCTACTCTCGAAAATTTAAAGCGGCATAGCAAAATTTTTAGCCTCCGGTCAATTATAGCGAAACCCTTTCGAAAAAATGATAACCAAAATATCGCTGTTACAGAGTTAGCCCATACATCCTAATTCCAATTTTGGCCATTTCAAGATGTAGATTACTCCACGTGACATTTGTACTATTTGTTACACTCATACTAATTAGCATCAAATCAGCCAAAAAATTTGCTTCAAATATAATGCGTCCCGAAAGATTGCTTTATGTCAAAATAATCGTAAAAACCCAATAATCATAACATCCAAATTGTAATATACAATCTCCGTGAGAATTTCTTTTGAAATCCCGCAATATATTGTCATAGGGCCGCGGGGAAATAGAAGAAATGGGGAACTATTTTTTCTACGTCATCGACACAATTGATCAAAAGTATACTATTATTGATAAGATCTGCATTTAATGTAGTTCAATTAATTTTTTACTACTTAATTTTCTGTACTGTGGTTTATTCGTTTGTCACTATATTATTTAATCCATTTTTTCGCATTTGTAAATGTTGTATTTGTACTTTTTCCTCCTATAAGACTTATAAATAGACAATAACTAATATGATGTAAATACTATATAATGTACAAGTGCTTCTGTAAATATGCGTATATGTATAGTTATTATTTTAAAAACATTATAAAAAAATAGCCCACTGGGCTGTGTAGCTCACTTGGGATTTGCCTTAAGCTATGATCAAAACCCTAGGAGGAGATAGAT
>JAUCNG010395367.1:0-10709 GCA_032353305.1 Cephalothrix spiralis
CAGTGTCCCACTCCACGTATTTAACCTGACCGAGCCACCCAGGAAGCTATGCGCTGAGGAACTTGCTTAAGGTTCCTCCCGATGGAAAGTGGTGTCAACCCCGGAGCTCCGGACTACTAGACCGACGCTTTACCACCTTGCCACCGAGCCGTACTGCTGAAAGAGGTTTAGCTTACCCGTCTCTAAAATGTTTTACAGAAACAACACTATAAATAATAATTCAAAAACAAAATGGTATTATATTTTAACAAAATAAATAAATGTATAACAAATATCATAAAATAGATTACAAATATACAGTTATGTACACCACTGGCTTATCAACACGTTATTATAAAACATAACAATAAATAACAAACTGGCTTTTCTATAATTACATGACCAAATTATAAACATGTTGATGTCGTAACTAAATTATGCTTAAAATAGTATTTCAGATCATTTCATAATGAAGTATAAATGAAACTTAATGTAATATATTTAGATTATTATATCATTATTAGTCATATCTTCTTTGTTAATAATATATTGACAACGCTTAATTCAAAACTATTTTGTTTTGAAACCGCTTATAATGTTTTTAATGCCCCTTTATTGTATTCATTCCTAAGCTGATACTATTTAAAATAGTCGAGTGCTTTATCGGTGTGGTCTGACGAACTCTAACATGCCTGGTTACTTTTCTGATAAAATTAAAAATCAATTGACCCACAACTGTTTCGTTTTATAGTAAAAATAAATCATGTAATTTTTTGTAAATCCTATTTGTGGTATTTTTAAAATTTTAAGATGTTTTAGATTCTCTTGGATAGAACGCATTTTGAATTATATTTCTGTGGTATGTTGAACTGATTTCAGGTACAATCTGTCCTGATGTCTTTTTCTACTGCAAATATATAATTTTTGTTGAAACTTATCGCAGAAATAAAAAATCAAAATGCGTTCTATTCAGAAAATTACATCCAAGTGAATCTAAAACATCTTAACATTTTAAAAGTACATGTACCACAAATAGGATTTACAAAAATTAATGATTTCGTTTTACTAAGTTGGTCAATAGATTTTACATTTCATCGGAAGAGTAACCAGGCATGTTAGAGTTCGTCAGACAATACCGATAAAGCCACTAGACCATTATTAATTACTATCAGCTTATAAATGAATACACTATATATTTTTATGCACATTTATCATCTTAATATCTGCCAAGTCCTACTATGCAGTTGCTCTAACTCTCAATGTTTGGTCAAAACACAACATTTCTGCCTTTTTTAGAGATAAAAATTTTAAAAATTAATGGAACATTCGGGAAATAAAACGCTTATTTGGAATTTGGTGAATGCATTTCTGATATTGCCCCAATGTCCTATTTTTCGGTAGAAATAGTAACTATATTTTTCACATCAAAATATCCAATCTTTCTTTACTCTTTTAGAGAAAAATATTGATTGGGTAAGTCTGACCAGTAAGGAACAAAAGGTACGAAGATCTAAAAGTTTATATTCCAGAGAAATCTTTAGCACCACCAGTCAGGCAAAAATCCGGATGTGAGTCTAGCTCTCTCCAATTCCACTTAGAGTTATATATCATGGGAAATTTCCCGTGTATGTTACAAGTTAGTGCTCTGTTGGTACCACCAAATTGCACCAATAATGTTTTCACGAAGTATTGCAACAACTTGATTTTTGCGCCACCACCTTAGGTCGAAGTCTGAACCCTAGTTGAATGATACCATTTCCGCAGTCATATATCCCATCTGGATTCGACGCCGAAGACGACCCATGACTGTAAATATGCTTGGCGATGTCGTTGAACATCTCGTCGGCGTTCTTTTGTTCCAAGGGGAATTTATAAATTTTGTCCAGCATTGAGCCATGCTTATCGACCCAGGCCTCTAGCTGCCTGTCACTGATATAATTTATCGAAGACCCCGGGCTTCCATCACTGTTGATGTATAAAAAGACTGGGGTCTCGTTGCTCCGTAGGTGATTTTTTAAGGCTGGCAGCCAGTAGTTTGTTATCTCTGTTAGAGTGTTGATATCAGACTGCCGACACACAAGGATCACAGCGCCGCTGCCGTTGTAGTAGGATTGTGAGACGGATAATTGTAACTCCATGTCTGCAGTATCCCATAATGTAACCTGGAATTATATTTGAAAATATTTTAGTTGGCTTCATAGATTCAAAAACAGGGGAGGGTGTCTGGTTATTTGACACACTTGAATTTTGAAACCGCAGGCCTCGTAATTCTCCTAAAATTTTAGGATATCCTAAAAATCTTATAAAATACATTTATTTTTCATAAAATATTATGAAAATGGTGTTAAGTGTTTCAAAAATTTCTCACCTCGCTTCGCTCGGCATAATATTTTAGAATTTTGAACTTATTTGTAACGCGGCGCGTGTCAAAAATTTATATTTCATTTTGGTAATAGAGTCTCCTAATTAATTATATGCATAGCTTATATTGATTTATTGAAAAGCAAAAATATTTTGTTTGTAGTGAAGAAAAGTTATTAAAAAATCCACTCATATATCATAAAATTTCATAAATTGCTAGAAAATCTCATAAAATATTGCTCAAAAATCTCATCGTATTAAAAAAAAATCTCCTAAAATCCAAAAATTGAGTATTAGGCCTGAAACCGCTTATTCTGATATTTTGATTATGGTCATATTTCTATCTGTTGGTAATATATTACAACTTGCCGAAATATTCAAGTTTAAACTTTGCAAATAAAATTTTGGATTTATGACTTACACCGTCGATACCTCAGTAACGGTTGGTTTTTGGCTATATATTTATGTAAAACCAACAGAAATATGACCCTTATATCAACAATGATTTGCTGTTTTTTTGCGATTCGTGCTTGTGCAGAGCAAAACTGAACCGCGCATGCGCGCGCTGATCTCGAAAATGGCTCAAAAGTATAAGGCTTTGGCGTGTTTTTAGCCAAAAATTTAGAGAAAGCTATTTTTTTATTTAATACAATTTTTTTCAGGTGCAACCTAGCCAAACACCCCCGGTTATAAAATAAAGTGCCACTAATATTCATTATGTTTTGTCTCCAGTTGTTGTTCACTAATTATAATAGGGTGAAAACTCGGTGACAGAAAGTTTTTCTATTAAATGTTGTAATTAGTGCCCCACTTTGTATTGCCTTCAGCTAAATCCTAAATCAGGAGAAATATTTTAGGAGAGAGGGAGAGAAATATTGCAAACCGATTCAAAGTGAAACATTTCATTAAAGTAGCATTTCGGTTTAGTAATCTTTGGGAACGAGATTTCATAGGGACTTTTCGCATCAATCTGGATCCTTGTTTACTGGTGGCTTTCCCCTATTCCTCGTTTCCGAAGATTCCCAAACCGAGATGGTGCTTTAAACGACTTGTTTATACTACATGATCGATTTAAATTGTCAACTTTGGCAACCTAAATGTACATTTAGGAATTAAGTCTTTTTTTCCTAATTCATCATATTTTGATAATTATGGCCATTTCGATAAGGAATATTTTGATATAAGATAACATTAAAAGTACCTGGAGACGTGGCTATCGACCACATTGAAGATATATGATCTGAGTGAAATTAATAAACATTTTATTATTATTAAGAAAATAATAAACAAGCCTCATAGTTCTCTTAAAATTTTAGGATATCATATTTTTTTTTAAAATTTATACTTTTATTTTAGATATTTTGAAAACAATAACAATTATACACAGTCATGGCATTCCTTGACCGGCTTTCCAAAGCTTTCCACATCTCTACAAAATGTGACAATTCGTTAAGTAAAATCAAGTAGGCCTAAAGTCTCAGATATCATAAATAGGACCCTTCCTCCTTTAATAATTCTAATTCTCATAAAATTTAATTAAAATAGAAAAAGTAGGTCCAAATTCGTCTCGCTTGGCTTGGCTCGTCAATTTTCATTATGTTTCTGTATGCATAGGTCCAAAGGTGCGTGTAAAAGATTCTGAAAAATTCTGTTTTTGTCCCCCACCTCCATCTAGGGGGTCAGGCAAAAATGTAAACCCCGAGGGATCAATATCTTTTAAAAAACCTTTCCAGAAATATATAGTTTTCCAATTGTGTACTAGAAAATCCACGAATATTAATATATGGTTATTGCACGAGTTTCAAGTAGAATAACGGTTTTATCCCACGGAAACGAGTGTAATAACCTTTTTATACCACGGTTCAATTCTCTTTTCCCCCATTTTCAAGCGATAATAAAAACCCAAAAATAGCTTACCGTGGTATAATATAAAATAACGTAAATTGCAAGAAATCCCATAAAATATGAAAAATTCACACAATGACTACGAGGCCTGTAAAAAACACAAAAACATGATAATTATGACATACCTTAACTTTAGCCTTATTATCATCTAATACAAAGTGTAAATCCTTGGTATAACAGTCATCAACTGCATTTAATGAATCCTTTGCGAAATGTCGGTAAAGTCTTGTTTTTCCGGTCCTGTATGCACCCAAAAGGATGATCTTATAATGTCTTGAAGATTTTGTTTTCATTTTGAATTTTTTGTCTAAATTATCTAAACAAAAGATTGCGTCTTGCTCTGTCAAATGAAATAGCTTGTATGGCCTGTCTATGTTTAGATTACAACTTTTATCTATGGGTCCGAGTGCAAACTAGGGAAAACCCCGTTTTCGGTTTTATCTCTATTTCGTATTGCTTTTAACCTGGATTGGACTTTCATGATGAAATATCCGGAAATATCAGTAAATTCATATGTTAGTTAATGAAATAACATGTCAGTTATTACATGTATGATAGTCAAACGTGTGCGATATTGTGTTGGAATCTCATACGTACAGTACTCTTTTAAAATAGAAGTGGAATATCCATGGAAAAAACCCATTTTTCCCTTTGGCAAAATTTCGATTTAGTATCCTTTAGAAGGACAATGTGAACTAAAATATGTTATGTTAACTAAATTTTTACTGTAAAATTTATTTCACAAGGGGCTGCACTGGGGTAGGGACATGAAACCTTAATTTGTGTGGAATTTTCTATATTTTTGGATTTTATTTTTTGGCTTTTTACGTCAAAACAAATTTTAAATGGTTATAAATCGAATTATTTGTGAACGTTGTGACCGGTTCTAGTCTATCAATTCTTATAGGAGGGCGTCAGATGACTGGCTCAAATAGACACAGACGGTCCGCTTTATGAGCATTTACCCTTAGGACTGTAGACCTATCCCGCATTCTAATCTACTTTCTATATACCGATAAGCTGTGGGGGTTACCCCCTAAGTGAGGAACCGCGTCCCACTTCACGTATTTTCTACATACCAGACCTTCGCTGGTTTACCTGGAAGGGAGGGACCTTCTCTTGTGGAAAGACATCCCAATCCACGTATTAAACCTGACCGAGCCACTCAGGAAGGAACGTGCGTTTAGGATCTTGCCTAGGTTCTTTACAGTTAAAGCGTCGAAGGAACGAACGGTACTCGAACCCGGGATTTTTTCTCTCTCGAAAATACCTCCCCACTGCACCGTACCACTATACCAACGCGGCTAAATCAGAAATGTTTTTGAAAAGGGTATAGCTATTTAACGTGAATTTTGGTGCGGGTCCAGGTTTTTTCCCAATAGTGATTTTGTTTTACTTTTTCTCTCATCAGTGTTGCAATTCCTTGACTGCCCCTTCCTTGACTGCCCCACCCCCTTAATGTCATGCTTTATGTTCATTGTATAATGGAATTTATATTGATTTTTTCTCTTTTGCAGGATTCGGTGATAGGCTCCTAAGCGAAGCTAAACGATTAGCACCAAAAGACATCAAGTTAAGAGTAAGTAAAATCGCACATTTTCACATTTCCCTAACTTTTAATACCTAGGGGGCCAATCATCAATTCATATTATGTACACACTAAATTCAAGACTTTGAACAACCCACACCTGTTGTACGCGTATGAAGGTTTTTGGAATACAACCGGGTCCTTTTTATGTACGGATTTTACTAAGAGCGTACAAGATCGTACAAGGGGGAGGGGATAACTCGTACGGACGCATTTTCAGGACCGTTGAACTGTTATTCTAGTCCTTTGTAGACTCTATTATTTACCTCCATTGTTATCAATATTCTAGAGATTAAGGGGAGAGAGGGTATTCATATATTCCGTACGTAAATTGCGTACACAAGCGGGGGGGCATTAAGCGTTCGGGGGTCAGTTTCTTGCGTACGTTCTATACGGATGGCCTCTAGTCTACAAACCAGTAGTTTTTACGATGAAATACATGAGGAGCACATGTAGCATGAATCAAATCAAATAATTTCTATCCTGACCAAATGTACGTAAAATATACAACATGTATATTCACAAAATAATCTATCTTTCATTTCAACAATTCAGTTCTTAATTTATAAATTGAATCAAAATGTTTCCCTGGATCCAATCTTAAAGACGTACTCTAGTTAACAAGAGATTAATATATGTACTAAGTACATTGATATGAACTGTACTAAGTACATTGATATGAACTTATGTCTTGAACGGATACAAAAATTCCGGGAAAGAACTGTACTTTAGCGCAGTATTAAAGACGGTAAAGATCATCTTAGAGCGCTTACTTTATGAATTCAAATTCTGTCACATAAATATAGAATTCTAGATTATTTTATTTTGGATACAGAATAATCCGATTAAATGCTATAATCTGATTAATATAATGTATTATATGGTATTGCGAATTCTCGATGTTCTTTTTATTTACATTTCATAATATGCAGCTCAATATATGGATTTGTAGTATCAGCTGGCTTCAGCCTTCAGGGCTAGTGTTTTTCGTGTTTAATGAAATTCCAAACCAGCCCTCCAGTTGTCATAATTTTTAGTAACATATGCTGCCCAACTTTCCGGGTATCGAACTCCTTTTTTTGTAATTTAGATTTTTTTATTTTTTCATGAAAAAAACAAACATTTTAAATACATTTTACAAAATTTATCTTGTAACAATAATAGAAATAGCCCCTACCCCTCCCCCATCTAGAGTGTAATGTGTCATTTTTGAATAGGAAATTTTCTATATTCTGGTTTAAATTAAGATTTCTAGCAGCCAAAAACCATTTTCTATTATGAGCATCGAGTTTGTCATATTTCAATGCAAAATAATTTTCGTCGTTATGGATTTGAGATAGAAAATTTTAAAGTAATTCAATGAAGGTATCTTGGAAGCTTGTCTGCAATAATGAACAAACCACTTAATTACCCATAAGGAAAATGCAGTAAATATATCTTAGTCTTCGTGTGGCGGTATAATGAGCCGAGTAAGTAAATTTTGATATGTTAGCAAAGGATTGCACGAGATTGCAGCTCCAATTATGTAAAAAATCCCCTATATCCTTAGAACAGAAACTACACAAAGTAGTATCGAACTCCTATTTTTTTCAAAGTATGGCCTGAAAATAATTTCTGTCGCTTTTGGCGCCAAATAGTGACTGTGTATACAATGAAGAATATTTATAAATGTTTACGTTAAAAATAAACATGTCTAAATGGCTTATATTATTGGAAGAAGGAATAGCAATCATAATTTCGCCTCTGGCTAAGTTCTGTGTCTCCTCATTCTTTTAAGTTTATCATTTTCCGATTCATGGACAGGGTTCCAACTAGTCCTGGAAATCCTTGAAAAAGATTTTGTCCTTAAAATCCTGGAAAAATTTTGAAGACCGGAAAAAATAAAAGACATCTAAATTTTCTAACGCGTTTCATAATCGCGATATGATTTTTAAAATTTTACTCACCTCGCTTCGATCGGTTCAATACCTTAATATATATCATTATTGTGTGAAGGCTTGCAAAATAACAGGTTTTTTCGCACTCGTCGGAACATCCTTGATCATATGATACGATGTACATGTAAAATATATTCAATTCCTCGATGCAATTTAAAATCGCGATGATGACCCTTATTTTCATAATTTTTCTCAAATATTCATGGTCAAAGGTCCTGGAACTTTTGGAAAAAGTCCTGGAAAATACCTGGAATTTTGCTGAATAAAATCCGTGGAACCCTGACTAAGTGAACTCTAAATTTTCAAGAATATAATTTCTTTCGAGTTTTATACATCCATGTGCATTCTAAGATACTTATTTCGATTCAAAATTCTATGAAAACATTGTTCCTCTCGGGGTATATCTGTCATATCTGCCCACCTCAATTTCTTATCTGAATTTAGTTATAAGGCTTTCCTTAAGTTGGTCTTTTGTTTACATTTAAATATCTTTCATAGTCGATACAGTTTTTTTAGACCTACTAAGACAGACCTTGGGGATAGGAAAAATGACTGTTGTTTTGAACAACATTTAAAGTAAACACAAGATATAAATTTACAGTGCAATTTGACGTTTTGTAGAATATAAGATCAAAACAAGACCCTCTTGTGGTCAGAAAAAAAACAGGTACATTGCCTTTAGGGATTGTTACCGTATTCAATTATTTTTATGTAAAAAGTCAAGGGTCCTTGATACTTTAAAGTCAGAGTGTACCTATACTTACTCCAAAATAGGTAGGAAAAATTTGCAAAATAACTTTTTTTTGTCCCAACCCACTTCATTTTTTCCGTTTTAAATCTATATAAATACATGTATAATAACGATCAATAATCAAAACAATTTTTCAATCTAACCTTATTATCTCAGATAAAAACAATCTTTGGCACCATAAAGCCAATTAACATACTTATCATTCTGTGTTTTATAAATAGAAATGGGTTTTCCATTTCATAATAAGTCGTTATTTCCGTGTTCACAGCGAATTGAAAACTGAGATTTTTTCTTTTTTCGGCGCTCGCTATTTTTATATCATATAATGACTCATTCTGGTGCTGGCCCATGGTTAAATATTTTGAAGCTTGCTAAGGTGGCATTTTTATGAAATTCTAGTAGAAATTACCTGTAATTTCAGTTAATTATTTACTGTTACGAATTTTTCGAATTCCACTTGCTTTATTATGAGTTGGAACAAAAGATGTGCTTTTGGTTGGAATTAACAAATAAGTTAAAATTAGTTGGCATTTCCTACATTTTTTCGAGCTGCGGGCAACGGCAAAATATTCACGCGGACTGCGGCAAACATTGACGCGGCCCGCGGTCTGATGCCCGCCCTTCACATTTTTACTCCTTGTTCTACGTTTTGGGGACTGTATTGTACATTATATACTAGTTCGTAACACGTCCGAAAAAGGTCTCTGCATTCCAGAATCGGTTTCCATGTCGAGGTTTTAGAAATAATCTTAGGTGAGCGGTATAGGTTAGAATCCAAGTGCCTATAGTAAGATATAGGCACCTGTTAGAATCTCAACAGCTCGGAGGTAAAGGAGATGAACCCTGACCCCTTTTATCTTTGAACCATACTTGCTTCTTATCAACATAACCAATAAAATGAAAATAAACACCAAAACAAAGTTAAAGAGTTGTACGGAAGTTAGAAGTCAAACCTGAAAGTTAAAAACTAATTGAATGACTCAAATTGTATGAAGTTAATTTTGATTCCTACCCCTTGTACGAAATCAAACTCATAATCACCGATGACGACTTTTCTCATAATCTGTGCAATTTGTCTTTCAATAATCTTAATTTCTCAAATGTCAAATATCCACGCCCAACTTTAATAAGTTCATAGTTTAAAACCAGGATAAAGCAAGAAGGGTCATGAAACCGTGAAATGTGAGCTCTGGGAGTCTATAATGCATTGTTCGAACAATAGAAGAAGTAACTTATAGGTATTAATAGTTGAAAATGTATATTTCAAAACGTGCATTTATGATAGTACAACGATAGGCTGCCTTTTTTCAAGTGCGCGGATTTCAAATCCATTTGACGACGGGACAAAACTGTACCGTCGCAATTGGTATGAATACAGTATTCTATTAATGACATACATATTTTTTGTACATTTAAAAAGGATTTCAGATAAAATTTATAACTTGTTCGATGTAATTGAACCTAGGTTTTCCACAAAAAAGAGTTGATGGGGTTTAGGCCCACACTTCTGAAATTTTTGCGGGAGGTGGCGAAAACTGAGGTCTGAACATTAAATTTCAAAGGTTCCATAACGGTGTCATTCCGATCTCCTCCGCTATCTGAATACTTACTGTGTCCATCTACACTCCGGCACTTTTAAAATCAATATTTGAGAATTTTTTTGGGTAAAAATAATTATGGATCTTGCAAGATTTGAACACGCGATCTAGAATTAACTAAGATTGAAGTTTATCACGGTAACTAACTGCGCCAATTGGGCTATACTAGTTGTCCAGTTATCGATATCTATAACTATTGACTCATAACATAAACTCGTAAGGCAAATCAATTATCATGAATATTAATAGAATTAACCGATGGCCAATCACGTCGCCCTCTTCCCCAGAAAAGATATTCAATGAACATCTGCCTCAATAATGTCGGAGTGTAGATGAGTACAGTGGGGTATTCAGATTAAACGTAGAGCTATCGGTGTATAAATTAATTCTTTGCATTGTAAAACAATTTAGCTGTATTTATTAAATACGTATCTGAGCTTGCTTAATAATTTTCTTTATTCTTTCCAGATTTCTGCACCACAAGAAAGGTTGTACTCCACGTGGATCGGTGGATCGATTTTGGCTTCCTTAGATACATTTAAAAAGATGTGGGTTTCTAAGCGAGAATATGACGACGAAGGTGTCCGGGC
>JAUCNG010395590.1:0-10698 GCA_032353305.1 Cephalothrix spiralis
TCTAATGGAGTGGAAATCAACTTGAATAAGTTGTATTGAATTATTGTCCGCCATTTTTTTAGTCAATCGCGGCCAGATGCAAATATCCAAATTTTGAATTTTTTTGTCTATTTCGTTAATTGAAATAAAATCAAAAAATGCGCACCCAGTTGGCTTCATCGATTAAAAAATTTATTCTTTGGTCAGTCATCATGTCATCTTGGTAAGAAATAATTATATTTGTGCATTAAATTAAAGTCTTTTGAGTTTTACAAGTGTCATTTGACCATTTCACTCATCGACATCAATCATGCTCATCATGCTCATCATGATCATTGCCTGATTGCTCATTTGTCAATTGTCATTGACATCATGATCACATTGACATTGTGATCATCATGATCATATTCATAGCATCAGCTTGACCGTGCACCTGTCAAAGTATACACACACTTGGGTATCTTTGGACAGGCCTGTGTATAGCCTCCTGTTAAAATATAGGAAATTTTGTAAAATCAAATCAAATGTGTTGCACTTGCATACCTGGCGACTGATTACCGCGTCTGTGTTGTCCGCGCAGACATATGATAGCGGTCTGATCGAATCAGCGTCGGCCGACCCAACACCGATTAATTAAGGAATTATTATGAAGTCGGGATCATATAAATGTATATTATGTGCAGGAAAAGATTGTTAATGTGATACCTTATGATAATAAATGTGAAAAACAACATCAAAATTATTGGGAAAAAATAGTAAAATTAGATGAACTGCTTATCAATTACTGACCCGCCGACGTCTAAAAAAAAGTTAGGTCAGATATACGCGAATGAAACGATCATGTGACGGTCGCCCCTTCAAAAGTAATCTAAGAATCTAGTTTCTAATGAATTTTATAAATAAATTATTTAAGTTTCAGGTAATATATTTATTATCGTTTTTTAATGCGTGACCAAAATATAGTCCAGCATCAGTTTCGTTATTTCTTTATAATATTTTCAAATTTTTTCGTAGACTTTTACAAAATCGCCATTTTGTGAAATACTAAATAGCCACAAAGAAATTTGAAAGTATTTAATAGAAATAACGGTATATTTTCAACAGGGGCACTGTCCTGGGAAAGGTCAGGGTCATATTCCTCTGCACATAGGCATAAAATCAAGATGGCAGCATGGTCACGAATAGCCGATCATTTCAACTTCTTAAAAAAAACTGAAATGATTGACGTAAGTTATTGAAAATCGCGTTATATATTATTTAAACTTATTAACTATACATTTGGATGCAAAACTTCATAAAGAATTTCACAAAATATTGAGTTAGTGAGCTCATGCACTAATATATATTAGATTGTCATACCGGAAGCAAAATGCTAATAAAGCTAGGCTCATATCTCCAATATGAGACTAGTCCCTAGGCAAAGCATCAGCATAAATAGTGAAAAGATATCCACTCCCACGCAAGCTGGCCCATAGTGGATGTTCAAAGGGGGTCAAAAATGTGTATGGATTTTTTAATTTTTTAATGCATGGTATTGTTGACTTCTAGGTGCACGTACCTGGATTACCAGGCTCCTCTTAGAGGGGTGCGTCTTCTAAATATTTCATTGTTTTATAAATGGTATGGGCTGTTCTTCTTAAGATTTCTAGGTTCTTATCTTCAAAGATGTTTTGTTTTGTCAACCTACTAAGTTGATCTATTTGGTTCTCAGTGCAGAGCAAAAGCACATGATCTTGAATTTCGACTTCTAGGCCGCAAAGTCTTCTAGGTTTTCTGTTTCTTGTTTACCATAGTAGATACCAACATATGTTTTCGGTGGGTTGTTGTTAAATTCTATCCAAAGGACTTCTTGGTCTTGGTCTTCTAGCTCCTCAACTTCTTTTGCATTGTTCACTAGGTCATCTCTTACTGCTATTGCTATTCCACCTCATCCTCTGAGTTTTCTTTTCTTTGTAAACCATTGGTATCCCTGGATTGGGAGTGGTAGTCCTGTGAATTTTGTTTCTGCTATTGTGATACAGTAGGCATCGTAAGTGTGTGCTGCTACTTCAAAACTTTGGATCTTTCCAGTACTTTATTAGCGTTAATATACATAGTTCTTTTGTGTTTTATTTATTTTATCATTTTTTTTTGGTTTTCTTTCTTTTATCATTTTTTGTGTTTTTTTATTTTCTTTAGGTCTATTTCCACCAGAACTGTTTTCTTCCCTCATTGACAGTGGCCTACTTTCGTGCCCCTAATGCCAGTCCATTTCTTTATCTCTGATGTTTCCTCTAGTTCGTTCAGATTGGGCTCTTTTTTTCACTGTTCTGGAGTCATTTTCATTAAAGAAGTTCCTGCTGCTACCTTGTTTTTCTTGCGACTTCCTTTGGTTTGAAGTTTCTTGTTGAGTTGTTTTTGGTCTGGCATCCTGGAAATTATGGTTATCAACTTCTTTGCTGGCTCCACGAGGTTCTCTGGTGGTTTGTTTTGTCTGGCTTGTATTTTGCCTTCTGTTTTGGGCAAAACGGTTGGAACCTTGAATTCTATTCTGGGTTTTGGAACTATCAGAAACAGTGTGTTCTAGTTGCACACTAGATGTTCGTCTTTGTTGGCACAGGAAAGGATCTAGCTTCTGTATGGCATTATTTATTATTTCCTGGCATCTTACTGTGATTCTGGCTGGAGTTGGGCTTGCCGGATTATTGATGTTCTCAGGTTTTGAGAGTCTGATAATTGCGTTAAGCCCTTGCGTTAGTTGTTTCATCTTTTTGCCTCCGCTTCTGAGGAGGTCAGCATAAGCATCATGGCTTAGGTCTAAGATTTTAACAAAAGTATCTCCATTTTGTTTATAATCTTTCTTTGTCTTTGTTGCACTTTTCTTATGGTTAAGCTGTTGCGTGATCCGTTTTCCAATTTCACGTGCTAGGTCATCATTGATATGGAAACCATCTTCGATCATGTCCTCAGCACCACCTATGGGAAGTTGGATGTGCATTACATCAAGTTCTTTGGCTATAACTTTGAGGTAAAGGTTAAGTGCAGGTACCTTTAGACTATAGTGTGGATTTTTTGTTATGATTAGTGGAAAGTCCTGAATATACATTTCAGCTGTGACATTTTCTTTGATCTCTTTTACTACTGCCTTGTACATAATGCTTGCTTCAATTTACACCAAATCTTTCTCAAGGTCATTTGTACCTATAGTACAGCTATTATAATAATGTTTGCAATAGCTGGTTTACCTTGGTGCTTAGGGAGTTCCAGTTCACTTTTAATATTTTCAATTGTCATAGGACTTATTATAAGAATGTCTACATCTTCAGTAATGTAGTTAATAAACCTAGGACCATTAGAGTCCGTTATCAGAACTACTTTATCATTATCTTGTCTGCGTGACATATTAATAGCTGCAGGTTTATTTTGTAAGATGCTCCAGATATTATCGTTATAGTTAATTATCTCTTTGCTAAGAGTGTTAACTTGTTCTTCTAGGAACTGGATTCTTTCTCTATCTTTGTTGCTTTGTTCTTCTAAAGCTTCAAGTGCTATTTCCGCTTTGTTAACCAGATGTAAACAATGGAAATTGTGTTCTCTATAGAATTCAAATGGGAATTAACTTTCTTTGGTTATACCAAGATATGTCCAAAATTATCTTCAAATCCAAAAAGCAGCCTCACGAATCAATTTATATGGTGTTAAATTGATTCGGTAAAACCGTCAACTTTTAGGCCTAGAGTTGTGCCTAAGGCCGCAAAAATCTTTTTCAATTAAAATAATTAAATTCAGCTTATAAAATACATTCGGTAAATTTTTCAATTTATGCTTTTTTAGGCATAGAACTACACTGAGGCCATAAAAATGTTCTTCAAATCAGAAAATTAGCCTCACCAATCGATTTATATGCCCCCAAATACATAATTTTTAGGCCCATATCTTCGGTAAAGCCTTAATTAACTCCCTTTAGCTTATTGCTTAGTACACACATATGTATCCTTGTTCCGAATGAATATAGCAGGTCAATAAACAGCCAATGATGAATGTTCTATTACCAACAATTAACTAAGAGATTCGTCTAGTTATGCTTTGATGAAAATCTAGCATTTTTTATAATACGTCAAGAGATTTTTTTAAGGATTTTTGTGGATTTTTTTTAGATCAAAAGTTGTTAATTTATTTGGGGATTTTTTAACTCAATTTCCAGCGACACGTATTTGAGCCAGTAATAAGTTCACTTCAGTGGTCAGTGACACATTTTTGAGTTCTTGAGATTTTTTTGTGATTTTTTGGGGATCAAACTTTTTTTAAAGGTTTTTTTTAATTTTTTTGAGATCATAAGATTATGGGGATTATAGGATTTTTTGGATTTAATGATTTTTTAGGGGTTTTATTTGGCAAGGTGTTCGAGATCAATATCTCTAATATCCCTTTTGTAGGGGCCTACAAAATCCATATATGGGTACTCAATCGTTAAATTGAATATAAACCATTTTATAATTAATGATTTATTAAACACTGAGAACAATGTCAATTTGTACCAACTATGGTATAAAATCGATCGGTAAATCAATTGTTTATATGCATGCTTATTGATCATACTCATAAATATAAAACGACATTTGTCCTCAAATATGCATGGTGAAATCACACAAAAGGACGTCGGAGGAAAACACCTTGAAAAGGGAGATTAGTTATACCACCAACCATCATAATTTTTTAATTTTATGCATGAACCATGACTCGTAACATTTTTTAACTTTTATATCCATTTATAAGCTCTATATAGACTCCATTAAGAAGTTAATGCCTGAATGACTGCATGTCGACCTATCGAGATTTATAGTTTTAATAACGTACGTAACCAATACACAAACCATGGAACCATGCGTTTGTCATATACGGTAGTATGTGATTGAACACATTACTATAGAATTTAACAATATGGATATCTTAACTTAACTTTGCTGTATATAATAATTGTAAATAGAATATCGGATATGATTTAGCGCTTAATATGTCGGTAAGATTCTTAATTTTTGTATTATAACTTGTTTAGTAATATTTTAGTAATAACTATCTTACTACTTTTTTATTATTTGATTTAATTTATTATAGGGTCATATATAGTTTACGGATCATTGGGAACTGTCATTTAATATTGAATGAAATTGTTTGACAATATTTTTTCAATTACATGTTTGGAAACTGTCAAATTTCTCAAAACCCTAAAGGTTGTGAAATAGTTTACTTACATTTCTATCATCCAAACACATTCGCACAAGAATGTTTTGAAATAATGCCTTTGCACACTTAGCAAATTTAGATACATTTAGGGTAAATAGTATGGCAAAATATTTTCATGAAATGTCATATATATATCATTCCATCCTCGTTCGCATGGTATTATATCATATTTCATAATACTTAGCGAGCAGCTGCAGGTTGAGGCTATGACAGGTGAGAATGATATCATTCCTGTATATATGCATGGATTATATCTTATATAGGAAATTTGGGTAAAACCTTTTTTAAACTTTGGGTTTAGACTTCAATTTTTTTAAACATTGTTTTTCTAATATATTGACTAACATTTTATTTGATTTCAAATATTTACGAAGAAATTGAAATTAAGAGCAAACTATTCTTATTTTAAAGAAGGTCAGGGCAAGTTATTTGTATCTCCTCAACCAGAAGGTAAATGTATATATTGCATCCTACTAATTATATCCTTGCACGCGTAAAGTGTGCTAAATAAAAACACCTTTATCGATACGTACAAGTCGTACATGGTATAACTACTAATCTCTTGTTTACAAGAGTCACATATAGATAAACCGCCAGTATATGCTGAGTATACCGGTAGTATTTATTTGACAATTTTTATACCATACAAAATTCTGTGGCTGATTATTTGGCCTTCAGGCCCTTGGCATTACAAAATAATACATTATAACAGTGCACCTAGTTTTATGAATTAGTCTATATTCGAAATCGGCATATCCTGCATCATATTACCTCATGATCAAATTAGAGTTACCAACTTTGCCAAGTGCTGTAAACAATGTTTTGTTCATCAAAATGCAGTCGGGAAAGTGCAACTCGGGTCTTTAATACGAGAAAATCGACATCAGTTTGTATCTTTAGTGCATCCTTTACCACCAAAGTAGTCGTTTTATGTGACATTTAGTTCAAATATTATGGTCTTTCTCCAAAAAGTGCTGCATTTTAGAGTAAAAAACACAAAACGGCATTTTTTAGAGAATCCTATATAGAGGGAACAAAATTAGCACCAGAGGTATATATTGAACCTTTTTCGTATTTTTGAGATTTATATTAGTATAATACTAACAGCACCTAAATAGATTTTATACCCCTTCTCACATTTTACTAAAATATTGCCATCGTAAATAGCAAGAGTTACTCTGAAAATTAAGAGCCGGCGGCGCGCCCCCGCGATCCTCGTTCCTAATCGCATGGCCTTTACTTTTTAAAATATCAAAAAAAAAAATTTGATATAAACTCTAGGTCCGCAGAGTAAGCAAGAGTTAACTCTTGTAAATAATCTATGAGATACATATACGTTACTTTACATTTACAAAGAATATGAGAACAACATTCAGGAAATCAGGTTGTGTCTTTTATTCTTGTAGTATTTTCAATTCCATATCTGCTTTACATGGGCCAACGCTAGAGTTAGACTACTTTTTAGTGGCCCAACTCAAATATAGTGCATAAAAATTCATTACCTGTGGCATTTAAGGGCTAAAGTTTGGTAAAAAATGAGATTTAGATTCAATATTCTAGACATACATAATGTGTAGAAAAGTCAAATTATCTCGAAATCTAAACGGGAAGCAATATATTCAGTTAAACTTTTTGGGCTCTCAAAATGATTATCTACAACTGGTATGAAGGATTTTTTTAAATAATGATTTTTTTAATTTGATTGAATTTGTATTGTGGGAATACGAAACCGAAACTGTAGCTTTGGGCCACATGTATTAATTAATAGAAATAATACCATTTCAGGAGATGGCAAGGAAAAATAAAGAGTATCATGGCCACTCCTCTGGAGATGAAGAAAAGAAGACAGATGAGACCGAATTGTCTGGTACTGGAAAGCCTAGGTATGTACAAGCCAAATAGTTCATTTTTACCTATGTTGATTCCGATTTGATAGTAATATTAGTACAAGAATAATTTAACAGTGATTATTTTTGACTCACTGAATCGGAATGAAGAATCATCTCGATTTACGTTCTCAGCCGACACGTCATATTAAAATTGCTTCTTTACTTTGTCGCGCGAAATGATGGGCGTTGAGCTGGAATCTCCCTCTTTAGTTCAATCCCTCCTTTGGTACAAAATCATCGTAGTAAAATATGAAATCATTCGCTTACCTCGCGATGAAAAGATGGAAGGGCAATGATTCAGCCTCTAGTTCCTGTGTGATTTTTTTATACTCATTCATTATTATCTATTTCAGAGGAATGGCTGACTTCGGTCACGGTTTAGAGTTGTTCAAACATGCCATTACAGAGAAAACCAATGATTCTCCATTTAAACATTTAAATAGTAGTCGGCATTTGAGATCCGATCCAGAAGATGAAACCCCACCACATGGTAAGTACGAAATACGTACTTAAGTATTTTCAATGTTTTTTCAATGTGTTTTGTATACCTATCTTCAACAACAGCCCAAGTCTAGCGAATCACAACAGAAAATTTGTCGGTTTTTTGTAGTACTTTGAAAAGCATTTACCCAAAAACTTTCATTGGCTAACTAGTCAGAAGATAAAAGCATCACTTCGATTTAGTATCTGCATATAGAGGTAATTTTTGAAAAAAATTGGTCTCTTTTAACTGGTAGCCTTCCCCTATTATCGATTACCGTCACAGCCTCGTTCTCAAAGATTCCCTAAACTGAAATTCTCCTTTAACTTTCATCTTTGATGATTAATCGACACGATGTCCCTTGAATAGTGTTTTTACTGGCTGCTGAGAAACAAGATTGTCCATTTGGGGTCCACAGTAAAATCTTATCATTCATACCAAAACTAATTTTAGTACCTCAAATAACACAGTTTAACTTGGTTCTTTGACAAAATGAAGGCTGAAAAATGTGGTTTGGTAACCACCTTCCCCTTTGATTTTGGCTGTTGTTGACTTAAGGAGAGTGCATATCTGGTAATCGTAATTTTAAAAATTAACCTTTTGATAATATGAATAGCATATGACATTTTAATAAGTAATGTTATGTTTTTTCAATTTTTGTTTATGAACACAGAACATTGTAAAATCAGTCAAATAACATTTATGATCAATAATATTTGATCACAAATTATTTTGATGCAGGTGGACCCAATTAAACGATTTTATTGGAAGGTTTGGTGTGAATAATAAGATTTTACTGTGTTGTGTTTGAATCTAGGCACTATTGAATGTAACTTCAAAGTCGGAATAAGGATAAGGGGCCGTCCATAATGTACGAACTATCGAAGGGGGGGGGGGACGGGGGTTAAAATTTAGGAATAAAAAGATCAGCAAATTTGAGCCTACGTACTTTATGGATGGCCCCTAAGAGAATCGGACCAAATGCATGTAATTTACATTTTGTATTTATGATTATGTATTAAATATTGATTGATCTTTTTTAGATACCGAAGAGGGTAAGATTACTTATTTAGTGAAGTTATTAGTCATCTTTTACTAACAAGACTGTCTTTTAAAAGAATGGGTATCTTTAGTTGCTAAACCAGGTTCTTAAATTGTGCTTTGGATATGCAAGTATAGATACTTTGCACTCTGGAGATTTAACAGGGTGGCCACTCAATTGGAAATCTTGAAAACGGTCAAGGAATCACAAAATAAGCCAAAAAATCAGGGAATCGGTAAATAATAAACAGAACCTTGGAAAAATTAAAAAGCAATGTGTTTATATGGTTTAAACCTGAAATTGGAAAAATCAGGGAAAGACAGGGAATCGGAGAACGGGAAAAGAGTAGCCACTCTGTTTTAAATCTAGAGATTTAGCTTAACTACATTTTGGATAGAAATGTTGTTTAGAATAACCGGTGGTGCAAAAAATAGGAATACATGTACTTTATTACCGGTGCAAAGCGTACATAAGACATGTTAGTTATCCACACTTGCGGTGCTTATTAACTACATGTTTTTATTTATGCAATGCAGTACCCGGCAAATTAAAATTGTCAGCTGAAATTAAATGCTCTGTATTTATACAGGGTGTCCCAATATTATAGAAAACAGCCAGATGATTTTATTATGAAGTGACCATATCGCTGCTAGTGATCACTAAAGAGATAATGGTCTACTCTTTCAAATAAAATTAATTTGGTGCAAATCTGTCGACAACTGAGCTACATAAATTTTCCCTAAGGACCAATATGTTAAATTTCCCAAATGAATGTCTTTTCTCGAAAATATGATTCTCGGAAATGTGATTTTTTATGACTTTTTGTAGTCACAAAAAATTTATTAAAAATTGAAATTATTCCAGATTACAGAGCGATTGAAAATAGCATTCTCTCGATTTAGTATGCGATTTAGGGTGGGGAAAATGGGTTCTTCGGGAGAATCATCTTAGCTCCCTTAGTTATGAACCGTTCTGCACCAAATCTGTTTTATTCGGGAGAGAAGACCATGTTCTCAAATGGTTATTTTATGCAATTAATTATGTCACAATATGACGTTATCTGGCTGTTTTCCAAAATATTGGGACACACTGTATATACAAATCTAAGTCGGTTTCAGAAAAAAATTAATTTTTCATGTTCATACAACATGATTATGGACGAGAAGGAATATTTAAACACAAAGGATTTAAGACATGCAGATTTACAATATCATTATGCATACACAATAATGTACACATCTGTAGCTAGGATTATAATGAAAGATAGAAATGTCAACACTCACTAACACGAACACTTCATGTATATTTTCCCCGCAACAGTTCTGCCGACATGGTTAATGCTTATCTTATAAATTAACAAAATCAACAAAATAGTGAATGAATGAATTTTTTTTTAGACCTGTATCTTTTTAGATCTGTATCTTAACTATATTGATTAAAGAACATCAAAATTTTAATTATATTCTATCAAAAGTCGAGAATACCAAAATCAATTTTTTTAAATGATTAAGTTCAACTGCCTATAGCCTATTCAATTTAGTTTTCCTTTATCTGAACAATTCAAACCCCTCCGACTCGCAGTCGAGAAGTGTCGAAACAACGATACATAAATCATTCGCGATGTATGCATTGATATATAAAAGTTTCCGCAGCCGTAGAGTTAATAATAGTTAAGGAGATGGTGAAAATTACTCCTGGAAAAATGGTACATGTATATGTTTTGGTAAATGTTGTTGCTTCCCTTTCTACAGGGTGTAGGATGATTGAGCCCCAGTGATTTCGGACCCGGACTTTTGGGCCCCTATGACTATTGGGCCCCAGTCTTTTGGGCCCCACGGATATTTGGGCCCAGATTACTGGGCCCCAATATGTTACCATGTTTGAGAAAATCTACTCAAAAAAATAAAACTAAATTTGAAAATGTTATCTTCTTTATATTTTAAATAAAATAACATTTCAATAATGTACCATTATCGAGGGATGAGGAACCTTTTTTGATGTTTTTATATATTTGAAATTTATAATAAATAAAAATACATACCTCGCCTTTGACAGTAGCATGAATTGTATAAATCTGGTAAAAT
>JAUCNG010395701.1:0-10697 GCA_032353305.1 Cephalothrix spiralis
GTATTACCTGGTTTTGCCGCTCCTGCAGCTCCTGGTTTTGGAGCTCCTGCTGCCCCTGGTTTTGGAGCTCCTGCTGCTCCTGGTTTTGGAGCTCCTGCTGCTCCCGGTTTTATGGTTGTTGCTGCTCCTGCCTTTGTAGTCGCTGCTGCTCCTGCTTTTGTGGTTGCTGCTGCTCCTGCTTTAGTGGTTCCTGCTGCTCCTGCCTTTGTAGTTGCTCCTTAAATCAAAAACAATTAAATACTTTACGTATTTTTATTAACTCTAAAATAGTTATAGTTTTGTAATAATAGAACAGTTTAATAACATATTTATTTTCCTTTTATAGGTACTAACGAAATGGTACTTTACCTGCTGCTGCTGTAGTTCCGGCTCCGCCAGTACCTCCTTTTCCACCTAAATATGAAATATTGAAAATATACTAAATGATGTTTTGAATTTCGGTCAACAAAAATGAAACGCATAATGTTGGCACCTCCATCATTTGTTGGAATCACCTATAGTCGAGGCAGCTGTAGAATCTGGTATTGGAGATGCTGAATTGATTAATTATTTGATCAGTTATATTAATTTACTAAATATTTTTCTTTTTTTACTTACCGTCAACCTTTGCTGGTGTATCGTTTGCGTTCGGAGTGGGGTTTTTCCCTCCCTCTGAAATGATAAATTTTTGAGACATAAATAGTAGGCCTACTTTGCAAGTTTTAATTAGTTTGTTTATACATGTGTCTATATTATATTATTGACTGTTTTTATATGGAACTCGTGCCGTTTTAAAATTCAAATACCTTAAAATATATTTAAAGTACTTAAAATAAAATATTTATAGAATTTATAATATTTGGAAAGTGTTAAAAATATTTAAAAAGTATTTAAAATATTTTAAAATACTCATATTTAAATAATATTATTTAAATAATATATTAATTATTTGAATAATATTCATAATAATTAAATAATATTTGAAATATTTAAATAATATTTAAAATATTTAAATAATATTTAAAATATTTATAAATGATATTTAAATACTTGGTCGTACAGTATTTGAATAAGTTTTACACCCCTCGATTCAGGCATTTTAAGTTCATGTACTTACTACATAATCCACACATATTTGGACAATACTGAACTGGTACATTTGATATCGAGCACGAGCTTTTTTGCCATTGACTTCCACAAGGGTTGGCATCCTTCGTTGCTTTGGCACAATCAACTGAAAAAATAAACATAATATTTCTATCACCATTTCCGATTGTCTAATATATAACTACATTGTACTTTAGTAAACAACAGGTATATTTGTACTAAGTACAATGCTACTAACCTCTTGCTGATATAGAGGATTTTCTACCATTTTGTATAATTCATTTATCTGTTTTTAATGATCCCTTATCTAGGGTTAAAAATAGTAAATCTTATAACACCTCTGTTTTTTAAATTGATTTATATACAAACCACGAAAAACACAATTTAATATAATTAACACTTACGATCACACTGTGCTGGAGTGACCCAGGCAGCCTTCGGGCAATCACATGAACAATCTGAAGCTTTAAGCGTGCCTGTATTTTTACACATCTTTCCCTTGCAATCTGTTAAAAAAAGAACATAATTATATTTTTATAATCATTTTTATTGATCTTTATTGCGATAAAATTTACAGCAATAATATTGAACAGTGTCACAGTAAGGTACAAAAGGTATTTTTTACATGTATCTTACATTTGCATTTATACCTCGTCGCTTGAGAATTTCAACCCTTCATCTGGATTTTTGAAAACACCGACTTAGTAACATAAAATTGCTTTCTATTTTCTTTCTATAAATGATAGAATTTCACGAATAGAATATATTCTGTCCCAAAGACTGTGAAGGTTTTGATTCGAATCTATGTTTCACTTTAATATATCTTAAGTCAAAAGTTTGTGGTCAAGGGTTGTAATTCTCAAGATACCACAAAATATATAATATTTTCCAAATTGTTAATTATTTCATTTCTACATTGTATCTTTTTCTTCTTCATTCTTTATACATTTGTAAATATTCATATTATTATATATGTATTTATCACGTTAAAAAAAGATAATATTAGAAAAAGTCTACAATATGTCCAAGAAAAAAACTAAATTTTTGAAGATTTAATTTATTCATGAATTTATTTTAGTCAGAAATCTTCAAAAATTCAAAAAAGTTTTGTTTTTGGACATAATATTTTGGATATTTTCTTATATAATATTTATATATAGTTTACAAACACTGGTTTTTGGAATATTTGGTATTTATCTGAATACCCTTTTTCAGCCACCCGCAAAAATTCCGAAAGAGTTGGCCTTAACCAATCAACCCTTATAATTTCTTAAAGCCAGATAAAAACCTGGGATCAGTTGTTTTATTTATATAATGCCCCGAGAATTTCATTATTGCACATAATTATAATTAGGGTTTGACCCTTTTTGGATTATTTTGGGCTGCTCAAAATAATTTTTTGTTTGGCCCTACAGACCTCAAATTAGATAGAGAACCCTTTCGAAAATAGAAATTTAAATCTAGGCTTTTTTAACGTATAAGGGCTGATAGGGTTTGGGCTCGAAATTCCGGGATTTTTCGCGGGGGATCGCCAAATAGAATTAAAAAACTATGTGTATATTTAAGGATTCATTCAAGAATCGTTATTGTGAATTACAGTATATTATTGAGATGATAAAACGTACCACAGAGTCCGCCCACAGGTGCAGAGCATTCAGATTTTCCAGTTTTGTAAGGGGTCTTGATGGTAGAACCCATATTTCCTCTAAAATTAAAAGGAATTAATATAAATAAACTAGAAAGAAAATACATGTATTTTCGTACTAAGAAACTTGCAACCATGAAGAACAATTCACAATGAAATGAGTTATTGCAACCATGTTTTCTTATTATCATGGAAAAAATTCGCATACAGGGATCAGATTCAGATTGATGTGATAAATGTGAAAAATTGAAAAGGTGTGTGATATCGTGTGATTTCGTGTTATAAATGAAATGTCCATGTGATAAATTTCAAAAATTAATTGTGACATTTTTAAAAGTGCTTAAAATCGTTTTTAAAACAGTATTCTAAAGTATTTAGCAATATAAGATACCATAAATATATCAACTAGTTGATATATTTATGAAGATACTTATACCTTCATGTAATTGACAATTAATGAGGTTTTGTAGGTATATTTGGCCTTACATGAATTTTGAAATATCGGTTATTTTATTGCAAGGGAGCGCAAAAAATATAACGCATTTTTTTCTGTTTACTCTTTAAAACCTTTTTGTATAAATAATAGAAATGTGTTAAAAAATATCGAATCTAGATAACCTTTCCAATGTAAAAAGCTCAAAACATTTCCTCGCCTCGCTTCGCTCGGCTCGATTTTAAAATATTAGTTATTTTGTTAAAATATGTAACTCAATTTTTCTGTTAGCTCTCAATTCATTTTCTTATTTTAAGCACCCTGGACCCCACGCCTAAGGTGCAAGGGGGAGGGACACCCGCCCCCCACCTTCATATATGTAGATGTGACAAAAATGTGATATGTCACATGGGCGATAATCTGATCACTGACACATACGCTGGGGTGGGTGGGTACCTTTTTGGGTCAAAAACCAATTTTTTTCCAGTTTTTTGCCAATTTTTTCCTCCTTTTTTAAAACCATTTTTAAGCTTTTGATCATGTTTTTTTATCAGTATTAGATCTATTACTTATATGAACTTAAAGCACCATTTAAAATAACAGAGCAAAATGGCAAAAATTGGGTGGGTGTTCAAAATTTTTAGGAAAAAATTGGCGCGGTGTGGAAAAAAATTGAAAAACTTTTGTTCGAAAAAAATATGGGCCACTTAATATTTAATTGATTAAAAAAGGCCTTATCATGTTTGTTGTTCATAATAAAAATAATTAACTTGGGTGTACTTACGCAGGCCCGTAGTTACAATAATAAAATGGTCTTCCACCGCATTGAGCGAATCCACATCCAAGTCTAGCGCTTGATGACCATACCAACTAAAATAGAATTAATGATTTATATTTTAAACTTGATTTGAGTATTAAGCTTCACATAATTTCAAATCTACATACATGTATTTTGATTTAATATAATATGGTCCGGACTCTGGAATGATCTAAAATTTCAAACTGCTCAAATAGATGTAAATATATACATTAACGGACTTTATTTAGATATACAGGTTGTCCCAATATTATGGAAAACAGCCAGATGATTTAATATTGTGTCTTAATTATGAATTGACCATAACGCTGCTAGAGAGAACATGTTCTTCTCTTTCAAATAAAATAAATTTGGTGCAAATCTATTTAACAATAACTGAGCTACAGAACCAAAAAGCTTCCCCAATAGGAGGTAAATCCCACTTAAATTGAACGTCCTGTCTCGGGATTCTTTATTTCTTATTCAATATATTATTCAGAAAAAAGGATATCAAAAATTGACATGCATTGAATATATTCCAGATTAATTTTAGAGTGACTGGAAATAGCATTTTCTCGATTTAGGGTGGGGAAAACGAGACCAGAGGTTTTTCGGGAGAAACGTTGTAGCTCGCGATCCCTTAGTAATGAACCGATCTGTACCAAACTGTTTTATTCTGGAGTACAAACCATGCTCTCAAAGGCTTATTTTTTGTAATTATTGAAATATTCCTAATTAAGTTACTATATGACGTCCTCTGGCTATTTTCCATACACTGTATATTAAATTGTAATAGCAAAATTTAAAAGGATCTCAATCGCGACCTTTTTGTGAATTAAAAACAAAAAATATTCATTTTTTTTTACCTGGGTGTAATGTCCAGTGGTTCCACCAGTAGATCCCTTACCATATTTAAATTCCTTTTGTTCATTAAACCAATCCAATATAGCTGCGGTCCAGCTCTGTTGACCCATGGCAATATTTTGACCCAAGCTAAGCAAACCTAGTGCAAAAAATAATGAGAGCCTTCAGATAAAGTAAACGAGAAAATAAATATTTTAAAGAATAGCTTCGAAATTCACTTGTTTAAAAGTTAGTTTTTTTAGCCAATGCCACTTAATGATCCTTAATAGGAGACAAGAAAACTTGGTTCAAAAGTACGTTATCGGATATCATCATAATATGATCATCTATAATCATAAATCTTGCATATATATATATACATGTATATATATATATTGCAGAATGCAACTTGGGATTATTTTTAGCTCTGACCATAAAGAAACTATATCGTTAAACTTCTTGACCTCTGTGTCTATAAATAATCCCAGGTGGAACGCATTGGCATCGAAGATTCTTGTTTAAAAGATGATGAGTTTATGAAATTATTTATGGTACCCTCTCGCCTTGGTCATACATGGTTCAAATACCTTGAGCTTCGACCGCAGATTCATTTCAATAGCGATATTCGATTCAATTTTGCGGACATATAACTTGAGCCAAATTAGCCTATCACAATTTGACCCATAGAAAGGTGGATTTTGTAAAGAATACAGAAAATTGTACTGATATTTAAAATACTGTAAATCATGCATGGATATGATATCATTTAACGAAACAATCATAAAATAATGATATTTTTATGCATGATTAGCTAGCTTGTTGAGAATTTTTTATAGATGGTACCGGTATAAAATGTTTTTAATTCACTAATTTTATGTTTAAACTAATAAACTTGGTTTTGACGATTTATCAATGACGATCACAAGTTACACCATAGAAAGGTTATTTTTGTGTTTTTTCACGATTTAGTTTTTTCCGTTAATGATCTTGGTTTCGCCAAATTATCACGGTCAAATAAAAAGTTTACAATGCCGATCACAGTTTGTACCATGGAAAGGTTATTTTTGTAAATCCAGTAGATTTACAAAAATAACCTTTATATGGTATAGATTGTGAGCGGCATTGTTTAATAGCTCTGCATCTCCAGATCTTAATATTGAAAAAGTTTTCAATCAAAAAATCTCAAAAATGTTCGGCTCGCGCAAACTAAATATGGATCTATCGACGTATTACACACAATTTATCGCATAGGCATAAGACGAAAGTTCCCTTCATTTAACTTAATGTTAGAAATGTAAACTCCTTACATTCCAATTCCAATTTTATTGGTATTGAAATTTCTTTTGGATAATGCATATGTATTAAATTGTAAATACTATAGAGTTTTTATTAAAAAACGATTTTAACTAGGTCAGTGCCTTGTGACATATTCATTATACATTTTCCATGGTTGAATGACCTAATTCAGCTTAGGACTGAATGGAATCATATGCATTTCTTCATATGTGTTTTTAAGCTTACTTTTAGACATGACCAGGAAGTTATTTGCAGATACGTTGTAGTTAGAAAGGATTTTTAAGTGACTGCATTAAAATGTCGCTGAAGGAATCTGGTGAGGAAAAAGAGTGTAAGTTGCATTACTTTTGTTCATTTTGTCAATTAAAACCATGTTTTTTAGTAGAACTTTTGAATTGCTTGGGAGAGTTTTAGAGAAAGGGTCATTCAAAAACGTCCCTTTGTAAAGCACCAAATCGAGAAGCACTCGATAAGTATTTATATATATGCCATCGAAATGAAATATTGATTTTGGCAATGATTTATACTTTTAGTGTATGTCATACATGTATATGCTGCCTCCGTTTAAATACGTGGAATGGCACGCTGCTCCTCCCTTCGGGGTAAACCCCACTGCTAATCGGTATATAGTAAATAGATTAGAGTGTGGGATAGGTCTAAGGGTAAATGCTCATAAAGGGGACCGTTTGTGTCTATTTGAGCCAGTCATCTGACGCCCTCCTAGTAAATTGAAGATTATAATTTCCATTACAATATCTTAAGGATCATTGATTATTTTATTATTACATTTGATTATTTTATTACATAATCATGTATTTATCTTTATTTGTTTTAAGTCTATATACAGCTAATATGCTTAAGAATATGTTAGAATTTAATCGTTTTACATTTTTTGTCGAGCCTAGACTGGTTGCCTGCTCGATACCGTCTTCTTCCGCAGACTAATATACAGCAAGTGCGTCATTTAATGCAAAAATAATCAAGAATCTCTCATTTTTGTATTCTACTAACGTAAGTGCGCCCATTATTATAAATTTTACTTTTCTTTTTCAGTTCATGGGGAACTTATTTCTGATTTAGACATTGACGATATTCTTGGTGATATACATATCTACAACACCGAAATAGATCTCGACGGAGATGAATGTTTGGAAGAAAGTTTCATTGACGATATGAAAGAATTTTTCACTGATTTATTTCGTGACCTAAAAAGAATGGTCATAGATGGAATTATCGAATTATCCACATTTGGTCCAAGTATCCGGATTCGTCATAGAGCCAAAGGAATCTCCTACACTGTGCCAAGAAGAGCATTTAAAGCGTATGGGTATTAAATCCAAACTGCAGAATTGTGATGTAATGTATATAGAAAAAAACAAATGCAAGGACTGGTGTGTCTATGTATTATGCGACGAACAACACTGTTGTTTATCTAGTGACATAAATACATTATTATTTTGTTGTAATATATTTGATGAGATTTAAATTAAACTACAGTGTACATTGTATTAACAATGAAGATATTCATGGGTATTTAAAAAAACACACATGCAAGGTGAGTCTATATATGTAACGAACAACACTGTTGTTTATCTAGTGACATAAATACATTATTATTTTTTGTAATATAGTTGATGATTTGAATTAAACTACAATGTACATTGTATTCATGGCTTGTAGCACATCAGGGTGATAAAATATATTTGGCTATGAGACGAACAACACTGTTGTTTATCTTGTGACATAAATACATTATTATTTTTTGTAATATATTTGATGTGATTTAAATTAAAGTGTACATTGTATTAACAATGAAAATATTCATGGGTATTCAAAAAAAACATGCAAGGTGTGTCTATATACGTAACGAACAACACTGTTGTTTATCTTGTGACATAAATACATTATTATTTTTTGTAATAATATTTGATGAGATTTAAATTAAACTACAGTGTACAGTACATTGTATTAACAATGAAAATAATCATGGGTATTCAAAAAAAACACATGCAAGGTGTGTCTATATATGAATAACGAACAACACTGTTGTTTATCTTGTGACATAAATACATTATTATTTTTTGTAATAATATTTGATGATTTGAATTAAACTACAGTGTACATTGTATTCATGGCTTGTAGCACATCAAGGGGATAAAATATTTGGCTGCTTGGAAGTGCTTAGTAGGTAGTGCATGATACTTTTAATCTTATGTTCGAGTGTTCGAACCCCGTTCGATCCATTTCTCTCGCCAACAGTCTGTCACCAAGTGCTCCAGACTGGGTTGTGTAAATGCAAAATCAAAGACAATAACGACACATTAAATTGCCTCGGCTTGGTGTGTATGATATAATTATCATGCACATAAAAGAACCTTGGGGCTATTCGAAAAGAGTACATTGTAGCCGCAAGGCGGCTGCCAGGTGCTTTATATGGGTAAATTCTCGGTATTAAAGCGAACACATTGTGTCTATTCGAGAATTCATCTGACGCCCTATTATAGAAAAAGAAAGGATGACCCCCAGAGGCACATTAAGACAAATTATGTACTCGGCCACTGGAAGTTGAACTTGCCATATCTTGGTTTCGCCGATTTAATAGGGTCAACATGGTCAAATGATCAACTAACAATTCCAATCACAGTTTGCACCATAGAAAGGTCATTTTTGTAAATCATGCAATCGTCAAAGACTCGGACAGACAAATTGATTTACAAAAACTACCTTTCTATGGTGTAAACTGTGATCAGCATAAATAGCTCTGCATCTCCAGGGTATCAAAATTAAAGAAGTTTTAACCATTATAGCTCATAAATTTTTGGCTCGCTCAAACCAAATATGGATCTATCGTTGTACAGCACACCGATCTCATAGGCCTAGTACTTTGGTTAGGATATTGCAGCTGTACATTTTTTGTGTTTACGAAGTATAAATATAGAAAATACCAAATGTATACAGTTTTAAAGCACGTTACTTAATATCGCTTAGTATCTTGCTAACTCGGTCTACGGCACCGAGAGTAGCTTAGTACAACCGAGAGTATCTAAAAGAGTTAATATATATATCTGATTGGTGATATGATCTCACAAGGTCTACGACATGACGAGAGTTCCCTTCATTTAACTTAAAGCCGCAGGTTTTATTGGCATTATATCAGTCTCAACGGGCCCGTAAGACTAGTTCCCTTCCCTATTATGGGGTCAATAGTGAAAGTGAATTCTTTAGTTAGCTTTATCTTGGCAATTAGTATGCCTACTTTAAAAGATGATGAAAGTATATATTTAATACATGTAACTCAACATAAATCGGTATACACTGTAGTTGATTAGGACTAATTTGATAATCAATCTGGAATCTATTGTTCCAATATTATTGTTAACGATTTACTGCAGCTTAGAAGAATAAACTCCTTCGATTATTCAGATAATAATACCAACTTTACTGGTACGGAAACCTTTTTTTTGATAATGCATGCGCATTAAATTGTAAACTGTAAATACTATAGAGATTCGATTAAAAACGATTCTAACTTGTTTAGTGCCTTGTGACATATTATTCTTTATACATTTTTCATGGTTGAAATACCGAATTCAGCTAAGGACTGAATGGAATCGATTGCATTTATTCATATGTATATTTTTGAAGCTTATTTTAAGACATGACAAGGAAGTTATTTTCAGATATTTAGAAAGGATTTTTAAGTGACTGCATCAAAATGTCGCTGAATGAATCTGGCGAGGAAGAGTGTAAGTTTTGTCAGATTTTTAATTTTTGTCTATTCAAATAGTTTTGGCTAGAGTTCATTTAGAAACTTTTGAAATTCTAAAAATTGTCTGGGAAAGTTTGAGGGAGAAAAAAACTACGGTGGCTCTAAAGTTGAAAATAAATAAAAATGCATTTTTAAGCAGGGGGTCATGGAACAAGTTATTATATGAGTATGAGAGCTGGGGTAGGTGGGTGTTTACAAAACATGTCAAAATACAACTATGAGAGCTGGGGGTCGGTGGGTACAAAACATGTCAAAATACAACTTTTTTATTAGTTGTTATACCCCAAATTATTTTTATAGTATGAATTTGATTGAATTCAAAACACTTCAAACATTATAATAGACCATTTAAAAGTTTTTGTAGCAAGTGGGAGGTCAGAATTTATAGGAAAAGTTGTCATGCGGTTTAAAAATTTGCCTGAAAAGCTCTTCGTCCGGGTGAAAAATTGGCAAAAGTGCTAAAAATATATAGGGGGCGCGTTGTCAAAATTTGAAAAAAGGGTTAGGTGGGTCAAAAAGTAGTTGAAACAAATTGCAATAGTCTCAATTTTTTCATGTAGCAATATATGGCATAACAAGACTACATGTATACACCAGCAAAATAATAAAATTATTTTTAAATGAAAAGGCAAAAAACCGTAGGCCCTACTGAGATCTTTAAATATTCAAAATGGCGTAGCCTACTTTTCCATATACCTTGGTCTATGGCTGTATTACTGATATTCATCCTCTACCCCTTCTACATTGTACGTACGTATATAAGTGCGCCAATTATTGTAAATTTTAATTTTCTCTTTTCAGTTCATGGGGAACTTATTTCTAATTTAGA
>JAUCNG010395812.1:0-10694 GCA_032353305.1 Cephalothrix spiralis
CAGACACCAGGTCAAGGTCACAACCTTGAAAAATCGTCTGAAATCTTTAAAAGAGTTATATTGTATGTTTACGAAGTCTGAACCGAGTAGCTCAACTCCTTCTATATGAGGCCGAGAACTTTTCAATCATCCCTCGTATGAGTTAAGTCTTTTTTATAAAGAAAAAAATATCTCAATAAATAGAATGTTTAAATTGTTAGGGAAAATAAAATTCATCATCCTTGTTTTGAAAGTTCCTTTGGAAAATTTATTAAATGTTAAATAAAATAACTGTATAAATGATATAAATAATACAATGCAACGGTTAGCTTTTGGTTGGCTTTTGATACCTGATACTTGATGAAAAGTGGATTGTATTGACTGAAATGGTTACCGATATTTCAAAGTTTTATCAACTGGATCATCGAAAATAGATCGCCATTGGTCAACATCACATTGTTGTATTGAATATGATTTTTTGCTCTTTAATGTTTCAGTACAAATCCTAGTGATGCTGTTACTCCCAAAAAACAAGAAGAAACATTGGGTCCAACTTCAGTTGTCGCCGGTCTTTCATCCCTAGAAAATCTAGGTAAGTTTATTAATCAAAACCAATCAGCTCGCAGTATATTGACCCAAATGACGTCATCAATAAAACATAATTACAATTTTGGATGAGCAATTACTGTCATATCGATGTTTTTCTATAAATACTTGCGATCTAAAAATCGGACATCGTATAAATTACAGAGTCAGGGAAACTTGGAACATTGATAATAAGACCTTGTTAAAATTTTTTGACTTTTTAGTACTTGGTCAAAAAATAAATTTTCTGAAATTTCTGTTTAACTAGAAATTTTGATTAAAAGTCAAAGATTTAACTTAGTCAGGGTTAGTTAGGAAAAAATTTCCTGAAATATTGTCGCGTCTGATAATTATTTGTTGATGCAAAATAGCATTCTTAGTTGCGGCTGAATGAAATTAAAAGTTGGAGAGTGATTAGGACAGAGCGAGCGGCTTTGAGGCGTAGAGTCCAGGGCCAGTGGCGTAACGCAAGCATCGGGGGCCCTTATGACTCTTAGGGCCCGTGGCCCCCTAAACTTTTAAAGTTGACCAAATTCATATGTACCTGGATAAATACCTGACATTGATACGAAAAAGTATTTCAATGTGGTGCCGGCAATTTCAGCTATCTAAAAAACCCACATTCCATCTGTTTCCTTGATTTTTCTATCAACTCCAAACAAACATTTCGTTTTTTATTGAAGTTCATGTATATACCAGGATTTTATGAGGATTTTTAGGATTAATGTAATGATTTTTTAATAACATTCCTTCGCTACAAACTTAATACATGTATTTTTGCTTTACAGTAAATGAATATAATCTCTGCATCATTAACCATAACAAATTTTTCATATTTGGCACAGGCCTTTGCACAAATAAACATAAAATCTTGTGCCGAGCGTAGCGAGGCGTGTAAATTTTGCGTTTAATGACTAAATTTAACCACTCTTTTCACATTCTGGACATTCTTGGGGGCCCCGAGGCTAATATAGAATTAATATATTTCTAGACTGACTTGGAGCCGGCGAAATTACACCATCAAAAATGTACAGATTGAATTTTGTCGTGGGCCCCCTAATTCGGGGGCCCTTAGGAAGTGCTCTAACCTTCCTAAAGGCCGTTACGCCACTGTCCAGGGCTCATGTTTTCTCGACATTTTATATAAACAGTTATTTGACGAAATGTCCTTGGACAAAAATGAATTACTTGACGAGTGGCGCTAAGGGATTAGTGAAATAACCATAATAAAAAAATGTAAAAACCCACCAAATGCTGGCCGTTGTATAATGGTTTTTATACAACGCCAGCCGTGGTCCTGCACCGCCTCTTAAAATAACTTTTTTTATTGAAACAGCCAAATGATAAAAAAACACAATAGCATTTCATAATGTTTTAATCATCTTTAATTCAATAAGCATATTTTATTGGTAGTCTATATCAATCTCTACATAATTTCCCCTAAAATCTAAGTATACTCTAGCATTTGAAAATAAAATTTTACATATTATGAACTTTAATAATGTCAACATGTTTAATCGAGTGAAGGACTTTGGCGTAAAAGCGGTTCTTCTTCTGCTTTAGATTCGTCTGTTGAATTAGTTGTATTCGATGTATTTTCAAGGAAATCTAAAGTTAATTCTTCATCACTTTGCTTGAAGGTTGATAATTCGGTGTCTATCGGTGGTCGGGTGGTTTTTCGCGAAAGTGCTTTGCCATGATTTCGTCGTTTTGGACGCTTTCTAAAATGCGCCCAAGGACAATATTTTGGTCGCTTAGGTTTGTCACAAGTTTTTAATGGAAGTTGAGTTGCGCATGCGTCACCACTGTTTACCGGTTGCACTTTAGGGGTATTCGAAGCTAAGCCTTCACCAATCTCTGGTATAGCTGAATCATTTTTGTGTAAATTTTGAGATGACCTCTCAGCCTCAAAATCTGCTGACTCTGCGGGTAAGCCCGTTATTTCGTTTTCCGAGTCTCCTTTTGAACACTTTCTAAAATGCGCCCAAGGACGATATTTTGGTCGCTTACGTTTGTCACTAGTTTCTAATGGAAGTTTTGGAGGTGCGTATGCTGAATCTTTTTGGTGTAAATTTTGAGATGTACTCTCAACCTCACTATCTGCTGACTCAGCGGGTAAGTCCATAATTTGGTATGGTTCGGGCTCTCCCAAATTGGCTGAAAATGGATGGGGATGAACACGCGGACAATGTTTGATAGGTTTTCCTTTAGCTTTGTATTTCATAGGACAATAACGCCAATAATATGGCCATTGTTCAATCCAAGGACGAAACATACACGATCTGTTTTCTATATTATTCAACTCAGTCACATATTTTTTTATAAGGTGCCTCACTTTATATTCTATAATGTCTTTTGATAGGTCGTCGCCATACTTCAAAGTTATTTCCATTAATTTAGTCAATGATAAAAGTATCGCTAGAAGTATTCCATTTTGCACTGAATATTCATCATGAAATTGTGGCACTGCAGAATACGTTATACTTAATATAAAAATCCCAACAAATTGTTTTAAAAGAAGTTCTAGGGAGGCCGGTCCCATTGGCTTCAGGACGTCAATTATTTCATTATATAGCTTTAGATGAATAACTGGTATTCCAGAATCTTGCTTATACCCAATTAAATGAATGTTTTCACATGGGCTGACATTTTCCTTTTGGTATTCACAACATTGTTTGAAAATAATTGACTTTAACATTCTATACTCCTTCTCAAAATTTCTTACACAAGTGTATACATAATGTACAATCGCGATTATAAATATGACGAAGGGAAGATATTCATCGTAATGTGAAATTATGTTTTGCACTATTACCTCGCTTCCCACTGCAATGAAGGGGAAACAAATAAACGTAAAAGCCATGTAAAACAATATGGAAATTAGATAAATCATGATATTTTGAAATATTTTCCATTTTGATTTTTCTAGGAAAAATGATAAAGAAACGAATGGTAAAACATAGACTATGAGCCACCAATGTTCTTTACAATGTTTCCAAAATTTGCGAGAGCCAATAAGACAAAGTCTGCTTAACAGCATGTCATAATAATTGCTCTTTCCGGTAATGGTTTTTTTGTGTATCCATTCCAGTGCCTGTTTCAGTTTAGTTTCATTAGTGGTATATGATTGGTTAGTATCATCGAAGTCGTACAGTTCTTTTACCGAAAGTAGTAAACGTACAATAAAAATAAAGAGGAATGTAGATGCATCATCTATTAACGATTTCATTTGTTTACTAACAAATTTTTCAACAAACGGTTTTGCATAAAATGCAAAAATTACTAAAACACTTGATAAAATAATTAATAAAGGTGAATTCAGACATGGGAATTTCAGTAGTTTTAGATAAATTGTATTAGAATTTTCAGAAAGCAGAGTGTATTTTACTTTTTCTGTCGTTCGTTCATTTTCATTTTGTCCGCAACAGGCATGGTATAAAATAGGATTAAAAGGGTCAAATATATAGTACAGTAAAAAAGGAAACATTATCCAGTGCGCGAATGGCATCAGTATATAATAATACCAATAACTGTGGTATTCTATTTCTTCACCTTCAGTTTTAGTATCAGAGGCATTAAAGCATTGATAATTACGTGATTGTACTAAAAGATACTGATAAAATCTAGTTAACCCTTTGCAAACTAAGAAACCTCTCTTTCCTGTAATTGATGTTATTTCAGACGCAAGTGATGCTCTTATACTCGCAGGATCAGTGTCATTTTTACATGCTGCTACAAATTTTAAATTAGTATCCAGTATAGAAAACCCCAAAAGCCACCTAACGAAATTTCTAGGAAGTTTTAATATTGGTTTTTCCTTCTTTCGAAAAACAAGAGCGTTTACTTCACCAAAGCCTTCGATTTCCCATTCAACATATATGAAGTTATTACCATTATCAAGTAAAGAACGTAACTTTTCCTTGAAATAATCAGGAAAAACGAATTTTCCACATGATGAATTAGTTGCATTATGGGTCTCAAAATCTGTGGAACTAACTGCAGTTGAATTATGTGTTTCCAAATCTGTTGAATTAACTGCATTTGTTTTATTTATTGGCATACCACTCATAGGTTCAATCCCAATAATTAAGACGATGATAATTAATTTATTCATGTTTAGAGCAAATCCAATGTACATGTATATCCTATCCTATACTTCAAATACTATATTGTCTTTAAAAAAGTAGGTCCTGTGAGTTCGGGCGAAGTGCACAACATAATATCAACAACACATGATGCAGTATATTACTTTTTTTTAAATACTAACATGCTTTTGACCTGAAAATATACCAATTACAAATGTATTACAAAATTGAACCAAATTAATGACTACTACAGTGCTCCAAGTTGTCCTATTTTTCGATTATGTGTCCTACTTTGTCCTACTTTTTGGATTGATGTCCTACTTTTTAGAAAATATGAATTTTTCTGCTTTATTTTGACGCTAAAATGCAAATTTTTTGGCTCGCGCCTACTCGCTTTTTTAACGAATTATGTCTCTTTCTTATTCTTATCTTTGTTTATTGATAATTATATATCTGACTACTTGATAACTTTACCTAAAAGTACCTCCAATTTCGCGTATATCTGGTTTTATAAAGTCTTACTTTTTTGTAGGGGCAGACTTGGAGCACTGCTACAACCAAAAATGGTTCTATTCTTGCTACAACTGGATGTTTAAGGACGGAGTGGCCTACTCAAATATTCATAATTCAAGAGGCAAAATAGAGAGATTATAATCTCAAATAATCAGCAAAATAGAAAATAATAAGAATAAAAAATTATCCGACTATTAAAACGTTAAGTCGTCATTTTAATTATCGATGACGTAATAACGCAAAATTGACGCAAAAATTTCGATAAATAACTTCCCATTCTAATTTTGATTATACAATGTAGATGTATATTATTTTAAAATATCATGGATTTCAAATTAGCTATAAGTTTTACCAAAAGTACATAAAACTATGTACTCTTGGTTTTACTGTACATCTTTAGCGTTTTTGCTTTAGTCTTTGGGAGAAAATCGGTTTTCGCCGCTAAATAACATTTGCAAAACTTGCTTTATAATTGGTATTTTTAAGAACTTAAAATTATGCATTGAACTACGTTAGATTTTACGGAGTTAAACCGAGAACAATATACCTTTTCTTTATTAAAAATCATCCGGGGTCTTACACCGGGCAAATATGGGATTTAGAATCTACATACCAATTTAAACGTCCAAATGAGCGTAAATATAGTTTTTGTATCTGAATAATAAATTGAATTATTAAGTTGAAATTGGAACGATTATTTATGTCATTAAGGATTTCAACACATACCTAAAAAACCTTATAAATCTTGATCACTCCTTCTGAAATTTCCTAAGTTCCACAAGAGGAAATAAAGCTCAAAGTACAGTAATTAAGCTCGCAATAAGCGGTGTTATCATGTTATGATCCGATATTGATCATATGATAAAACATGCACACCTTTTGAATTTGACAAGAATCATGTATCGGTTCTATAGAAAATCCTGACTTTGTTATAAAACTTCTTTTATATAGCCAACGTGAAGTATAAAATGTATGATGTATACTAGTATGGTTAACAATACTGTGATATTTTGAGCCTATAGTCTGATATCTTCAGTAAACCATAGACTGTGTGCCAAAAATTTAAATGTGACTTGAATACCGAATTTCAATCTTTTAAAAATAATCATTTTGGACCAAATGAATGAATATTTTTGAATTGAATGAATATTCCGAAATAGGTTGGTACATGTGTTAAGTGCCGGTACTGATACTTTATGAGAGTAGTACTATACATAAAAATATATCTACAAATAATAAGGTCTTAGATGGGGAGGTGGTCTTCTAAACTATGCTTAGTCCACTTTTTTTTGAAAAACCATGAAAATAAGCGCAAAATTCTGCATCAGAAGTTTTTTCGGAATTCAAATTTTGTATCAATTTTTTCATCTATACCAGGTTTGAAAATTGCCAATCTTCGAAATGTTGTAGTTCTAAACTATGATATTAGGTCCAGATATATTTTTTCTAAGTCAAAATCTTGGAAGTTTTTTGTCTGAAACAACCAGAAAATTATTAGCATAAAAAACGTTGAAAATGATAACTAAGTTAAAAATGCTTAATTACGACGTCACTAATTCTTAAATTCAGCGCTATTGCAGCTGTAATTAATGTATAACATACCATGCAACCGTGATGCCCCTTTGATACAAAAAGTCCAAATTTCCACATGGTTAACACAAAACCTGATTTTGAAACAATTCTTCTGAACAATTTGTAAAAGTTTTGTCAAAGTGACTCTGTTATATACGTCCGGTCACATTATTCTGTTCTGATGATCATGTAAAACGTAAATGTTTTTAATTAAATTTTACTAAATATTATTTTCAGGTAATACCTGTTTCTTGAACAGTGTTCTTCAAGTTTTGCGGTATACTCCAGGATTTCATGATCGGCTCTTTTACCTCAAGAATGAAATTTTATCAGCATTTCATGAAATAAAGCTAGAGGTATTTATCTGATTCATGTATACAATTTAGCTATAATTCATGAACTAACATTTGAAAAATGGAATATTGATCTGTGACAGGGCTGCCACTTACTCTGCAAATCCGTGGGAAGTCGGGAAATCATAAATTTGGGCAGAAAAATCAGGGAAAAGACATGAATCAGTCATAAATATTCAACATTGATAAGTCAAAGATATGGCCTGGTGGTCAACATGTATAGTTAGACCTTCAGACCTTATTGTTAGATTGTTTCATTGAAATACAAACATGTATTGCAAATTATTTAATTAATATGCATTATTGTTTTCATGATAATTCTTAAAAACTTTGAAAGAAGGACTTTGTCACATCCGTAGAACGCTTCCTTAGATACGTTAGTGATATTTAGTTTGACTTCCTGGAAATTAAGAGTAATCGTTTACTATACTAGATATGCAGGGGAATTGTCAAAAATATAAATATAAAATAAAAACTCAGTTAAATTCAATTATTTATCTTTATTCAGGAAGGCACGGATTATGAAGCACCGGCTGCATGGAAATTTCTACGACACTTATCTAAAGTAAGTTCTCCAATATTTCTCTCGTTAAAATCCTACCTTGTTCCCTACTAATTGTTAGGTTCTGCAGTATCAATATAGTGTTTCCTCGGTAAAATTATTAAGTAACTAGAAATGACTTCAATTAACGTAAAGTCCAAGTTTCATAACTTAAATTAACTTGAGCTGTCGAAAGATACTTGGAGTCTCAAGTAAATTCCTTGAAATAACTTATACTTTTTGTCAATAGCACATGGGTCATTCTTAGAGACTATATTGCCTATACGCATTACGCTGAAATTTCGACAGTGGGGCCTTTACCCCATCCATCAACTAAACCCTTATCTTTATAGGTTTCGAAATGATCGTGCCCATTCTGGTGTCCCAGGGGCGAGATATGCAATTTTTTAAGAGACCCATAAAGGTAGAATCTGATATTTTTTGGACAAGTTCTGGTACGCGTTTTTGCGTCTGGTAGTGAATTGACCAAACCGCTACCACATTAAACATTTTAAAACTATTTAATCTCTTTTCCTGTGTTAAAACCGATTAAATCTTGTCTTTTAAAGCTCAATAAATAATGTCTTTTAATATATTAAAGTATGATTCCTAGTTTGGCAAGCTTCCAAACACTAGTATTTGGCAAATTCAAGGACAATTAGTGAATTACGCGTTGTGCTTTTAATAACAGATCATGAGATAGTACATGTAATCGATTTTTAATTTATGCAGTTCAATGTAGTTCGATTCAATAATATTAAAGGCTCTTCTGATTTGTTGATAATCATGGCTTCAAATTGATCCGCGCTAATTAAGATCAATTAATATGGACGAGAAACGTACTTGTACAGTTTTCCGTGATAAAACCGTACACGTAAATGAATCTGTCCGTAAAATAGATAAAAAGCTCATATTGGACTACTAGATGTGTGGTAAAATACAATAATGCCTATATTTGAGGCCCACTCAGGGGCAATATCTTATTTTTTTAATTGTATGACTCCCCATGGGCTTCAAATTTGGTCGGACCCTTTCTAAAATATAAACTTGAGCCTGTAGCTTTTCTACTAGCTTTCAGAAACTATAAGGGTTGATGCGGATTGGTCCGCACTTCCGAGATTGGGTCTGAAAATTGAATATCAAAAGTTTCATAAACTTACCGGTATTGAGTATCTATACATGCTGTTTTCGTACATGTTTATTTATTTTCCACTTCCTATTTTAAGCTTTTTACATTAATGGAAAGATCAGAAGAGACGTTTGAAAGTCGAGAGGACACAGAGCTTTGGCAGTTGACTTGTCAGCCTGATAAGCTGCTTGAAGTTATTAGGTAAATATATTACCCTGTTCTAGTTTAAAGCAATTCACCAATATTATGTAATCACATAATCCAGGTTTTATGATAGGGATTTTTGCTATATAGTTTTCTATCAAATAGCTTTCTCACTAGCTGCACCCGGTTAGCTCAGTTTGTAGAGGAGCTGTTGAAAAATTTGAAAAATTTAAGGGGATGTAAAAATATGTGACATTTTTGAGGTTCAATCCGTTCATGTGAAAAATAAAAACATTAAATACGTAAAATTTCAAGGTGCGCAAATTTAACCACTGCTTCATATACTATGTGAAAAAATCCCACCACGGACAAATGGGGGTTTACGCCAAGATATCACTGATATTGATTCCTAACCAATCAAAAAGGTATGATAGGTAAGAGAGCAGCTTGACACAGCAAAAAATCACGGGGTCTTCGAGTTCCGACCAAAGAAAGATACCAGTGTGCGGTTCCAGGGTTGACTGTACCCTACAAAGTGGACTAGTGAAGTCATTGTTGGGTCTATCACAGGACAATGTGGCAGACTTTAGATTATAGAGGGGGTTAAATGTGCTTCGGTGGCGAAGTGGTAGAGCTCTGGTCCTTGGATCCGGAGGTATTGTCTATTTGAGCCAGTCATCTGACGCTCTCGCTACACTATAAGATTTGTTAAAATCGTTATCCTTCATTGTTCGATTAAATTGACATGTGATCGGCCTTGAAGACATATGTCACTGCCGATCCTAAAAGTGCATCGTTCAAGTATTGTGTTCAACAAAAATGTGTATTTTAACTCTCTTATGCCCACAGAAAACTGTTATTTTAATTCGTTTATCTTAAATTTAATTGTGAACGTTGTGACGATTTCCAGTCTAGACAAAACTACAATTGAACTTTTAAGTAAGATGTATTTTTATTATCCATTTCAGGGAAATTAATCCAATGTTCGAAGGAAATTTTCAACACGATGCCCAAGAGGTCCTGAGCTGTATCTTATGGTATATTCTTGACTCGTCAAAAGAACTTATAAAATACAGATCGAGAAATGTGTCAATCATATCGTCAGAATCATACAGATCAAGTTCGCGTGAAAGTTCGTTTAGATCAGGAACTGTTGAGAAACCGAATGGATCGCTTCAAACCGAATGTGAACAACAAACTTTACCGAATGGTGATGTCCATAGTGATGAGGAAATAGTTTTTAACTTTAAAACTAAATCGCTCAATGGACATACCAAAAATGACAATATTGAGTCTGAAGACAATAAAGTTGAAAATGTGAGCTACAGTGATTATATTAACAAAGTTAATAATGATTCTCTTCGTGAGGTTGAAAAGGAATATACCGGCAATTTTCAAAATGGACGTGCTAATAATTTAGAAAATGGACATGCGGATAATTTAGAAAATGGACATACTGATAATTTAGAAAATGGACATTCTGATAATTCAGAAAATGGACAAACTAATAACTTAGAAAATGGACATGCGGATAATTTAGAAAATGGACATACTGATAATTTAGAAAATGCTAAAACTGGCAATTTAGAAAGTGGAAAAACTGACAATTTTGAGAATGAAAATGCTGATATTTTAGAAAGTGAAAACACTTTATCGAGCATAAGTGGTCGAAAGAAAACATTGAAAGAAACACGTGATAAAATGGCCGCTCAGTTCCCTGCATTTAGTCCTATTAAACCAGATTCTGATATTATGTCAGAGCCGAACTCTCCAGTTGTGTTTAATTTTGCTGG
>JAUCNG010395923.1:0-10694 GCA_032353305.1 Cephalothrix spiralis
TAACAATCGGCTCAGATACCTGTAAAAAAAATTTCAAGCAAATAGATTAATGCTAACTACCAAAACGAGGCGTGACATCCACACATACAGACAACGCGCGTACCAAGTGAGCTAATAAAACTCGTATATCTTATTTATATCATTTACATTAGATTCCATGACTACAATTAGAGCGAAACAAAAAGAAATTTCAAAACCTTAAAACTGATTATGAAGAAGAGGCTAATCTAATTTGTACCAGGCCGGCTGAGGGGTGATAAGAACTCTAGCTGGATATATAAATGTAGGCTATGACAGGTGTCCTTTTTTTACTCTCCCTCAATGCTAAAAATGATCGTTTCATCGTAAACTGCTTTACAGTCACTGTTTCAACTGATTTCTTGACTTCAATTGTACAGCACTAGTGGGTTTGTGCACATATACATGTTCAATTTGGTTTATTGATTTGCCCTTCTCGACATTCAAAATTGTTATCAAAATTATTTTAAAACTAAACAGCATGCAGGGATATATAATTGGTTAGTAGTTAGTAATGGATAATACCAGTTTAGTAAATCTAATGGGTAAATATTAAATAATTTAATAAAAGAGTCTATGCGCATTTCTTAGAACTATGCGCATTTTTTAGAATTTCTTAGAATCTATGCGTATTCTAATAGAGCAAGTGTCGGATCGCAGATTCCAAACTGATGCCATGGGTCATCTAAATATACAATAGAATATATGAAGCTCCCTTGAATCCTGGAGGAATCCTCGAGTGCAATATGATGGCCATATGTAGCATCTTCAAAGAACTTAAAAATACGACTTATGAACCCAATTTGATTTACTAAACGAGCATTGTGACATGTACCTAATAAACATATCCAACAAATAGGAAATATAGGAAATCCTTTGTTTTAATGTAGGAGAAAATGTCGATTTTTGGCCAAAATATAAGATTTTTAGGACAAGTTGTACAATATACCACTACTCCAATATCTTGAAAAGCCTTGATGACAATTTTTTCGCGCTTTCTGTCATAACTAGACCAAAAAACTAGTTGCGACATACAATTATTGAAGGCAAATTTTTGAATTAAAAAATAGTCCGCGACATACAATTTGAACAGTCTAAAATATATATTTTGGGTTGGATTGTTTGTCTAAGATATAGGTTCTATTAACTATAGGAGAATTTAGGATTCCTATTTTTCTATATGAAGTATACATTAAGCACGCACATGTCAACATAAACGGGTTTTAAAACGTAACAACAGAACTGTAATATCCCAAATCCACCATAGGAACTTAAGAGAAAAGACCACTTACAGCTCTACCCATCAGAACGGTTGGCAATACTGTCTTTCCGAAACCAAAAAGCCTAAAATCAAACAAAAATATAAAATATCCTCAAGACCTTGCTTCATTTATTGAACGGATCCTAGAAACATGATTTGTCTTATAAAATTTATCATTTGTTATTTACAAAATAAAATCAAAAAATTTCAGTCAAGATTATATAACAAGACATATCTCTTCATCGTAGAACTTGCTAAAAATTGTTACCCTCTGTTAACTTGTGTTTAAAAATAAACTCTATCCGCCGATGGCGCGGAATCAGCAAATAATATTTGAAGCGCGGAAAATTAACTGTAAGAATTTACAATTATGTTTTCCATCGTAAGATATTCTGTACATAAGATAACAACATTATAACAGTAAATGCATCACCATGGTTCCATCTGCGTCAGAGCTCTATTTTTTGCTCTTCTTTTTCTTCTTTTTTGGCGTTTCATCCTCTTCTTCGGATTCTTCTTCCACTACCTTCTTCTTTTTCGGTGTTTTCTTCTTTTTTGGTGTTTCCGCCTCTTCTTCGGCTTCTTCTACTACCATACTTTCGTCTTCGACTTCCATACTTTCATCTGCATCTTTCTTCTTTTTATCCTTCTTTTGTTTTTTCTTCTTCTTTTTATCTTTTTTAACAAGTCTTGCTGTTTCAATTGCAGCCTGAAATTTAAAATAAAACAACTTTAAGTATCAAGTTTAAAATCCTTCAACTAAACGGTAGATAATAGTTTTTACAAAGAAGTATTAAAAAAACACCTTTTGGCCTTCACTATTATACAACGTATAATATATATATCTTGAATTAGTCACGTACGCTAAGGGTTTTTATGTCTTTGGGTAAGTCAGGGTAGGTGTCTCAGTGCTAAGTCACAAAATGATAAATATAGGACATCAGATAGGTGACTATCAGCACTAATAATATGTCCGCCCGTCACATTTTATCATCACTTGTCAAAATCTAGAAATTGTGTTCTAGATAAGCTACAAATATTAATAAAAGATCAACTTTTATGAAATTTTCATTAAAATCTGCGGTTTGGAAAATACTTATCCAAATTTTAGTTTTTTGGTCAAGTACTTAAAAATCAAAGATTTAACACGGTGTCTTTTACAGAGTGGCCACTTTTTCACCATTTCAAAATTTCCACGACTTTTCCTCAATTTCCCTGACCAAGAGAAAAATATTGTATAGGAAATGTCTTTCGCGACATATATTTCAACATGAAAATGTCTTACACGTCAATTATTTTGTCAAGAACTTATCTTCAAGAATATTTTTCCTCGACATTTATCAAAATTGTAAAATTCCCCGACTTTTTGAACCAAATTTTTTCCCCCAACTTTTCTTGACGAAGAATTTAACCGAATGTAGAGCATGTGACTAATGACTATGGGTCGCTTAACAAACTGTATTCACATTATGCACTAGTCAATGAAATGAACCGCAGGAGGCGCTTAATTCGAAATGTATGTCGAAATTTTCTTTTAAATTTATATATGACATCAGATACAAGTGACTATCAGCACTAATTTTATGTCCGCCCGTCACATTTCATCATCATTTGTCAATTTCAAGTTGTGTTTCAATTTTTTGTCTATATAACAAAAAGCTTTAACAGTGTTGAAAACCCTATCAAATTATTTAATTACCATTTCAGGAATTCAATATGGACATTGAAGAGATCGCGCAGCTGAATCTCGTGACAAGGCCCCGGTGCTCATTTATTGAATATAACGGCTCAAAAATGTATTAAATGAAAGGGGAGTAACGAGTTTAATATACATGTAACTAGTAATATCTTTCCCATACGGAAGGCTGTTTATATATGCAGGTGTTTTCAGACTCATGAGTAATACATGTAACGTGATTTCACTAGGACTTCGTTAATATTGTTGTAATATGACATATGGCTGTATTACGGACAGATTCCGATCTGATGTACTGGTTGTTTACACTACAGCCGTGTAAAGTGGATCCTGTAGCTAAATGAAGTATTCTATCTACATTATTTATAGACCTTGCCATGGGAATCATAGGTCTCACCTGTACGAACTCCCCTTTTCATCATGACCTTTGATAAATCTTAAGTAGCCCTTTCATATTTGGTATTTGAAATGAACATGAAATTCGACGAGAGTGTACATTATGTATACTTTATGAACTAGCGGTCAATTTTGGTAGAAGCAGTCCGAACGGCATCTCTATTTCAAATGAGTTTCTAGCTATTGAAACCTATAGTCTGTCAAGTTGCTATGTATGGCAAATTCATATTTTGAGATACCGAGGGGACGTAATCACGCCTAATCTCACTTTTATTTCTAGTGTCTATACACGGTGTCCCTAAACGTGTATTATGTTTCATTTTGTGGCACAACTCTAAATTGTTGAGAAAATTATAGCTGATAACATAATAACATATGGCTTTGAAAATAGTTTAAATGGCTACTTTTTGAGAACTGCGCATGCGCGGTCGAGTTTTCGCAAAACTTAAATCTTTGTACCTCAATTTGTTAATAATTAGGGGCATGTTTCTATCAGTCCGTTATACATATGTATGACCTAAAACTAGCCGTTTTCGAGATATTTTTCATTAAGGGGATTTCCTTATCTCAAAAATCATGTTTTTTGCTTCCCACCCTCACACAGGTGGTGGGCCAAAAATCTAAAACCTCCTGGGATCAGCACTTTCCAAGACCTTTCCAGAAATATATAGTTTGTGGTGTCAACTACCCGCCAATATGCAATATTGGGGGGGGGGGCCGAAAATGGTACAAATTTTGCCCTCGCCAGTTTTTCCGTCCAATTGTGTATACAGACTTCTTGAAAAATATATTATGTTTTAAAATTCATCGGACATCAGATATGTGACTATCAGCACTAATATTCTGTCCGCCCGTCACATTTCATCATCATTTGTCAATTTCAAGAAGTGTTCTAAGTTCAGTTACATGTATTAATGATTAGATTAAAATATCAAAATTGTATTAAGCCGAGTGAAGAATAAGAGAAAATATTTCTATTTTTCCAGTTTTAAAATAGCGGTATTGTTGTCAAATCAGGTTGTTTACAGATTTACCAGGATCATTTTCCCTGACCATTTCCCTGACTTTCTTAATTTTCATTATCGAAATATCAGCAACTCTATTTCTAAACAAAAACAGATTTATCTTAAAGTAAACAAATACAAAGAGCAAGTCTCAATTTTTTATATAAATCTTACATACAAGTGTAATAAATCTGAACCGCGCCAGAGGCGCTGAAAATTTTGAGTTTGTAAGTATAATTTAAGAACATTTTTTGTATTTCAGAAAATTTTCCCTGACCACAAAGATGAATTTCCCGACTTTCCCTGACCAATTTTCAATTTCCTGACTTTCCAGGTTTCCCTGACCCTGTAGACCCCCTTAAAATATATATTTAACATCAGATAATGTGACTTTCAGCATTAGCACTATGTCCGCCCGTCACATTTAATCATCATTTTGTTTAATTTCAAAAAGTGCTCTCTTAAGTTCAGTTCAGGAAGAAAAAATCATTTTGCGCGCCTTCTTATGTAAAAATAGAATTAAAAATCATACTTTATCGAACCGGGCGAAGACATAGGGGAAACATATGTTTTCCAGTTATAAAAGTATTCTTGTTTTAAGATCGATAATAATTTGTCTCTTACATTATTGTACCCTGTTTTATCCTATTATGAATTTTTGCAACAAATATGACTTGTAAGACTAACATTTTAAAGGGATTGACCATTAAAGTGTATGCAAACTAGAACCAGGCCTGTCATTTTCCGTTTCACCAGACTAAGCAACGCGTTTTTCAAAAGGTCCTCTTATAACCCCCATCCCCGCCCTGACAAAATTTAGACTTTTTCCAGATTTACAAGCCGAGTCGAAACATTTTAAGGACTTAATATAATATACTTTTTTATCAACAGACCGCCAACAACTTTCCGAAAACAAATTTCCATGACATTTCCCTGGCATATTCATCAAATGACCAGTCACGACATCTTGAAAAATATGACATTTCCAGACCTGTGGTGACCAAGTTAAACTTTGTACCCTTTTATCTTATTCATTTTTAGTTTTCAATATTTTCCAAATGTCTTACTAAACTTTTCGACTACACGTCCTTGTACTATCAGGTAACTAGTGACTTTCAACAGTAATTTTCTGTCCGCCCGTCACAATTATCATCATTTGTACTATTATTAGAAGAAGACGCACCCAAAAGCAAAAACATATTCTTTGAAGTTTAATGGAAGGCATCAGCAAATCAATTATTTGAATACCAGAAATTGTCAAAATAATGAAAAAATTTCCCTGACCAAGCGACAAATAATTTGCCATTTAATTGTCTTTCGCGAAATATATTTTTTAATGAAAATGCATTTCACCGCAAATAATTTATCATGAACCAAATCCTCTGGAATATTTTCCCCCGACTTTTATCAAAATTTGAAAATTCCCTGTCTTTTTTAACCAAAATTGTTTTCCCCGAAATTCCCTGATTTCCAGGTTAGTGGTCATTCTGATAATTAAGTCTAAAACTGTCCAAAATTAAGTATATTCGCCTTTATGTCCAAAATTAAGTATATTCGCGTTTATGACCTATCGATTTTATTACGGTATACTTTATATATGGAGAGGCATCACCCCTGATTTAATAGCCGCTTAAGTTGAGAGTTCATAGCGAGCCAAGTATATCATAAATTCTCAATGATAAATATCTGGGTTATCCGGCCGGGTTCTTTCAGATTGCGAAGTGCAATTTTTAGCATCTGACACACAGTTTCTGTCTTAGTACGAAAATAACCAATGTGCATTACAATTACTGAGTCTAGCACATACTATAACAACTTTTTCTACTTACTTCAGTAAAGTGACTTTCAACAGTATTTATCTGTCCGCCCGTCACATGATTTCATCACAAGTAGAATATTTGTTAGGGCTGGTTAGGGCACATAATTCGGAATCCGACAAAAATGGTTTTGGCGAGACTTCAGTACACAGTTCTAGTAAGTAGTGCCGAGAAAAATGATTAGCGGGGATTTTCCCCCTGATGTATGCTTTTTCAGCACGCGCAGTAAGAAAAAAGTTACCTTGTCGTTTTCGAGAAATGCGCATGCGCAGTCGAGTTTTAGGGTTGCGCACGGGCAAATCGAAAACAGTTCAACGGATAATGGAAGAATAGGGGCATGTTTCTATCTGTCTGTAATACAATTATATGACGTAAAATCATCCGTTACCGAGTTAATGATAATGACGTCACAGTCGAGTCTCGAGTCGAAACACTTATTAATAACTCTGTAACGGAAGATTTTACGTCATATAATTGTATTAGAGACAAATAGAAACATGCCTCTATTCTTTCAAAATCCGTTGTAACTTTTTCGATTTGCGCATGCGAAACCCTAAAATTCGACTGCGCATGCGCATTTCTCGAAAACGACAAGGTAACTTTTTCTTACTGCGCGTGCTGAAAAAACATACATCAGGGGGCAAATTCCCGCTAATCGTTTTCTCGGCACTCAAGTGTGACTAAACCCACCTATCCGGTAGCCATGTCTGGCTTCCTGTTTATTGACCCTGCAAGTCCACTTTCGCAAGGTGAGGCCAACAACCTGGAGACCGCCGAACTTTATTCACGCAATATCTTGCACTTATATTGTCCGAATACTTCTTATTCCTAATCAATGCTAATAACCACTACTATTTAGCACGTACGCATGTACGAAGTAATCATTAGTTATTTATTTAAAGAACTATTTATTTTGAAATCGTCAAATTAATTTGAATGACATTAAAATTTCAAGACAAGTACATTTGGCCTTTACACATGAGGTCATTTTTCTGAGATCGTCATAACAAGACTTTAATTGAGCTTCTAATAATAAATAATAAGGTGTCTATCATTAAGAATTCTGCATTTGCAAACGAAACGTGCATTTTCACTAGATCTTAAACAAGAATAAGACGTTCAAAGATCCTTAAAATAACCTGCCTGGTTCATTTTCAAGAGGTTACATAGTCGCTTCTTGTTATCTATCCTCGGATTTGCGTCACTGTCGCTTTGTTTTCGCATAAAGTTTCAATCACGGAGCCAATTAACACTGGTCATTCCTCTTTACAAATAAATATTTACTGATTAAAAGTGCATGCTTTCCATTGGTTATCATGATAGTGATCCATTGTTGTCATGTCATTGAAGGACAACATACCGAGATTAAGTAGCAAAAAATATTGTTGATTCCTAAATGCTAGTTTAATCATAGACCACTAATAATGGAGTCTAAGAATCCATCTTGAGAGAACTCGAACGGAATCGGAAATTGACAGTAAAATATGCATTTTTTAGGATCAAAGGACGACCTAAAAAGCACTGAATTAGGGACATATTCCAAAAACAGGGCGATCCCACGGATTTTTTTCAGCAAAATTCCAGGTCTTTTCCAGGACTTATAAAGAAAAAATCCAGGACTTTTTACCATGAATATCCGAGAAATATTATAAAAAGCCGTTTAGCAATTTCACGCAATTGTGTTCGCATTTAGGGATTGAACATATCTTTTAAGAAAATTATCAAGTGCGAAAAAAAGCTTATTTTTTTATGCGCGCCTTCTAACACAAATAATGACACTTTGAAAATGGAATGAATTAAAAAATTGAGATGTCTTTTTATTGTTTCCAGGACTTTTTTCAATAGCATTCTGTTTCCAGGACTTTTAACAAAATTCTAGGACTTCTCCAGGATTTCCAGACCGGTAACTTTTTTCCAGGGTTTCAAGGAAATCCAGGACCAGTGGGAACCCTGAAAAAGTTCCTCGTCTTCTGTTGATTATTGCTACCTAGCAACCAGCTGCAATTCAATGCATCCTACTGTGGTTGGTAGATAAAGACTAGAATTTTGAGAACAGTGCATTTTCCATCATAAATTGAAGATTTGCTTTATTTGATGCTAGGTAGCAATAATCAACAGATGATAAGGATCATTTTGGAATATGTCCTTACTCGCCTTTTTATATACTCGGTACGTTTAGGTCGTCCAAATTTGATTCTAGAAAAATGCATAATTTATTTATTTCCAATTCCGATCGAGTTCTCCCAAGGTGACCGCCCGGTTTCTTTTGAATTAGACTCACCAAATTGCCATCAGTTTTAATACGCAGGCGTCATAGTCAATCACACAGACAGTTAGCAGTAGTTAAGTTACGTGGTTCTGAAGACAGATATCTGTCTCGAAATACCAGGGCGGTATTCCTTCCCTAATTTTAAAATCCCCAGACTTCCCTGCTTTCGAGGCTAGGGAGGGGTCATCCTTTTAGAACAAAAATGTCACGTACCTCTTCTACAGCTTCTTTCATTACTTCCGCGTTTTTTCTAGGCGTTTCACCACTTTCGTAAAACTTGAGACGGTTTTCGACTTGGTCCTTTAAATGCTTGCCATAAACATCAGTGGGATGTTCTGAAAATTGATTAATAGAATTGTTAATTAGGGTCTAAAATATTACAATTTACAAGATAAAACGTTAATGAACCGGGAGCTATTCGATAAGTACAGTGTTTGACAGAGTAGCCAGTGAAGCGGTTTCCAGGTTGACTTCATCTAATAGAATGTAGATTTCAACTGAATTTTTTTAATGTCATAGCATTCTGACTACATCAAAAACAGATAACATCGAAAGTTTCGCATTTTCGCTACGTTACCGAATAAATCGTTACAGCGTTTAACATGTTAAATGTACAAATGTATATGTGAAAATATGTCATTTTAAAAGTAGATCAAAATGATTAATCAAAAGACAGAGTAGGATTCAATTAATATTAGAGGTAAATTGAATTGACTAGACATTCACCTAGATCAATCTTTAGCAGCATTTGATAAATGACTAGTCTCCTACTTTAAAAAAAAGGAATAAAATCCTTCAGAATTATTGAATTAAAAACTTCAAAAGTTCATTCAAACTATTTCTTTATTCTGTATCTCTTTTATTTGACCGCAAATACGTTCTATCGAATCCCGTTGCTTAATTTCGTTTTGAGCTATCCTAGTGCTAGTGCTAGTTTTCACGATCACTAGCATTCACTAGAAACAGTTTGTAATTAAGTCATACTATGACGTAATCTTGCTGGTTCCTACTACTCCCAAAGATTACTTAACATCATACCTGAGAAACAATCAATTCGGGATGCAATTGAACATTTGTTGGCCAAGTATCTTGAAATTCTTCCCTTATTTGCAACACCAGCTCTTCCGATGAATGTTGAGTGAAAGATAAGACCATATTTTGGGGTATTTCCTTTCGTCTTTAAAGCTCTGTAAAAAAATAAAGACTTAGTTAATGGATTGTTATTGCTCATCACAGACTAGCCTCTATAGTCCTACGTCAAAGAAGGTTGAAAGGTAGAAAGTGAAATTCCTCTATCTTATGTGTCCGGGCAGGTCCGGGGAATTACAATTATTTTGCACTAGCCAATAGCAAACATTTTCGGATTTATTTTGATATATTATACTTGTCATGATTTTCAAACTGTTTTCTCAAAATGTAGAGCAAAACAAAATGGCCGCCAACCCGATAAAAAATATTTTTGATATTTGACAAAGATATTTGACAAGTATAATATATCAATGAATCCAAGTAATTGAACAAAAAATTTAACAAAGTTGTGAACATTTCCCCAGACACACATATGATGACAAATATCAATTTCTACGTTTCACACCTTCTTTGACTACGTAGGACCTGTAAAAGTAATTAATTTCCAAGCATAATTTCTTTAGTGCTTCTATTACAATCATACGGGAATCGCTGGAACTCTTCCATCAACCTTTCCTATATTTATTTCCCAAGTCATGGACATGAATTATTTTTGCTCAAAAATATTAAAATTACGGACAAGAAAAATCTCTCCGAACTCGCTGTTAGTACGTTTTTTGCGTCGAATATAATTTTCAAACTGTTTTTCTCAAAATATGATCCTTATGTAAAGCAAAACAAAATGGACGCCAACCCGAATTATATTTGGACACAATTTTTATGCTCTTTTTTAAAAGAAAAAATATAAAATTCGAGAAAAAGTAGGACCTGAAAAAGTATAATTCCTTCAGTGCTTCTATCACAATCATACGGGAATCGCTGGAACTCTTTCATCAACCTTTTCCTATATTTATTTCTTAAGTCATGGACATGAATTTCTTGCTTAACGAATATTAAAAAATACCGACAAGAAAATATCAACAGAACTAGCTGTTTGAAAGCTTTTTTGCATTCGAATAAGTCAATTGATGACGATAGTGTTCATTGCGTCATAAAAATATTCACCCACTCAGTGATATTAACAGACTCCTAGAAAAAACTGCAA
>JAUCNG010396145.1:0-10692 GCA_032353305.1 Cephalothrix spiralis
CTCTTTTTATTTACCGCGTATCGCATCGGTGAACGTTAAATATAAATTGACGATCTATATTTCGACAATTCGTGACATGTAATTATTCGGTAAGTTAATAGTTTATGGATATGGATCAATATTTTGATTAGCGGGTTTCTGCTAGGTGGAATTTTGCTTAGTGTATATAAAACCCCCGACTTACATGTATATTGCTATTTGTTTTTTTTCTTTCTGAAAGTAGCACGGATTTCAAGAAATCTTGTAACTTCTATGTTGTCAAAATAATATCAACAATTCTAATAAAATACAAAAATTTTCGCAAAAGATCCTCAAATTAAAATTCCAAAAAACAACTATGAGGTTTGATACGATATCACTTTGCCACCCATAAAAATGATACTTCGAAATATCAATTAGAATTTTAAATGTTAACAGTGATAAAATGATACATTTTTTGATATATAGTGTCCGAGAATTAATTCCGTCGATGGCAGAATTTCTTCAGCTTGATGTCTGAAATTTCCATCTTCATTTTCAAAAATATATCCTCAGCGGAACAGTAAACATACTAAACAAATCAATAAAAAAAATGCCTTGGTCATATTTTAAAAGCTCCTAGTGTTCTTTAATAGGTGGGGGGTCTTTGTAAATACCTCCTTTAGTCCTTTTGTTGCCCAGTTCTAGCCCCCTTGACTATGTCCTACTTTTTAACCTCGCCCACTCTGTTTTCACACCTTTGTTTTTGTTGCAATTTAGGTTAATTATAAATTTGATCAAGTCGAACTTCTTAAAAAGATGTACGTTGAACTTTTCCTTGAAGAAGAACGTGAAAATGTCGAATGGGACCTAAATTTGGAAACGCTCAAATACGTAAGTATCTGCTCTCTGACAAAACATATCTGGAGCACTGATTTTTTTATATTAACTGTATGAAGACCTTATACTGGTTTTCTACCGCGGTCTCTACTGTAAAAATAGTAAAATTCAGCCAATCAGGAGCAAACAGTATCAACGCGTCATTCATGCATGCATGCATGTTTAGTATTTTGTTATTTGCTTCTTTATTACATCAAGAATATATGGTAGTACCAAGAATACGTTTCACATTCTCCCATATATTCTTGATTACATGTAGTGTAGAATATATTATTCAATTATTGGTTATTTTAAAACAGGCGTGAGGGGTAGCAAAAAAGTTTAGCCTTTATTTCCTAAAGATAATTGATAATTGATTTGATTGAATTTAATTTATTTTCGCTCGCCCAAGGGGGGTTGTCTTGGAAGTGCAGACACTAACCCAGGTGGGTGGGAGTTTTTGTTCTTGTCTCGATAATGGATGGGTGTCCAGAGACTTTTGTCTTGAAAGTGAGGTTCTTGTATCGATAATAGGTGGTGTCTATAAAAAGTATTGTCAGAAAAGTGATGCATTTATGTTAATAAAGCGGTTACTATTTCAACTCTTTTTGCACTTAGTGGAAAAAATTAACAAAATTTTCTGAGGCGCAGGTTTTTTAGGCAAAGTTTTTGGGTGGGTGTTTTCTATCGGGGTCTGAAAGTGAAAAAATGTCAGTTAGTGATGGTTTGGGGTTGCTGTTTTGAGGTTGTGTTTGCGAAGTGACGCAAATGTCAAGTTTGTGATGGGGTGGTGGTCACATGTAAAATTAAAAAAAACGGAGGCGTACGTTGGTGTCTGCACTTTCAAGACAACCCCCCGCTACCTGTGGCGCCCAATTTGATTGAAAAATAATATATTCATTATATAATCTAAATTAATTTTCGTTATTCAGCAAATAATGGAAATGGACGAAGAAGATGATAAGAAACAAGAGTACCTGGCTCGAATGAGCAACACTGTTGCAACTGCCGCTTTCCCTAAATTTACAACAATGAAAGAAGAAATGTATCGTGTATGGTAAGTAATTTGTAACCTTGCTTTTTTGTTAGCATGTGCTGTTTTCTTTTGCGGCGTCACCATTTATTTGGGTTAAGACTGCGTCGTTGCAATATTTACGGTAGTCTGCATCAAAGCATGGTATTGCATATCATTTCATACTTATTCTGTTTGATCTGAAGTTCTCGTTCTACCATTGTATCGAGTATAATTGACAAAACCGCTAACAACGTAACGCCGCAGTTTTCCCCACATATGCGTTAAAACGGAATAGCTGCTAGTAACGCAAAGCCGCGTATCCCAACAGTCTCAAATGCGCAGTATTTCACATTTACATGTAGCGCATATTTGAGGTAAGAATGCGGTGCAACAAAGATACGGCCGCCTTAACGTCTATTGATACTCCGTGGGTTTTTCGAGTTGGCACAGTTTTTTCCTAAGTACAAGTAAATACCAATAAGATCTAGTAGGGATTTCTTGTTGGGATTATCTTGAACCCGTTAGTTCACTACGGTTTACTTTAATCGATTGGGCGTTAATTCGTCTGAAGAACAATCCCCATTGCAATTAAGTTGGGATTGATCATAACTGGGTGTGAGGATCCCAAGTCAAAATTTAGGTCCCTGTTGGTTTTTTTTTGCTAAGAGTTAATATCCAATTTCCTCATAGTGCACGAAGATCACGAACGCTACACTTGGTGACATTTGAATTGAGCACTTTAAAAAAATAAAAATGGGCCAACTCGAAAAATCCACGGAGTATGAAGAGGCCTTTAGTGACGAAGTTCCATAGAACTCCGGTCCTTGTATCCGGAGGTACCGGGTTCGAGAACCATGATGACATTATGCTTTGTGGTTCTCCGCATTGAAATAAACAGGTCATGACACGTATGTTATATCTGAAATTCAGGAACCATTGCTTGTCCTTAATAAAATATAAACACAATTATAAATATAATATTTCAGTTATCGGTATCTTATGGATGCGGTAGACCAAATTGTTAGCTCAAGTATGTTAGTAAGATCAACAATGGGTATGGCCGAAAAAGAAGACAACGACTTTCCTGATGAACAAGGTAAATATTACTTATACCCTTTTGCGCCCTTTTTCAAAAGGCAGCTTAAATGATCAAACTGGTAATCAAAATTTACTACAACATCCCCCCCCCCTCCATTTAGGCATCTTTTTTTTACTTGGTTCACGGACAAACTTTTCAAAAAAGAAGAAAGAAAAAATAATTATAATTTTCATTTTTCCGACGTTTTTATTTCATTCGACGTCTGAAAATTCAGTCGGCGGTAAAAAAAAAAATTTAAAAAAACCAGCCGGCGGCGGTAAAAAAAATAAAAATAGTATTTTTTATTATTTTCATTTTTCGGAAATTCTCACCGGCGGTGTCCGTAAACCAAGTACTTAAAAAAAGGCCTTATCTCCCTTCTGTTTAAGGATGTGTATTTTTAAATACTGCTATAATTATGTATTCGACGTTTAGTTGGCGTCGATCAAAACGAGAAGAATTGTCGATCGTGTGTTCCGAATTGATGCAAAATCTAATTTAAATCTAATTCAGCGTCGCGCAAATATTTTCACTTTTTTAAAGTTTTGTTATGGATCTATTATTAAAGACGATAATGATTGAGATCCGTTTTTTGATGCCAATTAAATAGCTCAAAGGGATATAATTTCTCTAAAAATCTAATGTGAATCACAAACACCGTCGAATCAAGGGAAATTTACATTTAGAAAAAATTAAGCTGGGAAGGGACTTGAGTAACCCGATCATTCATGTGAAGTAGAAAACTTGAAATTTACATAATTAACTAGCGAGGAGTTTGTTTTTTTGGTTGCCAGTATAAGTTTAATCGTGATTACATGTAAATTGTATAAGCTTTGAAATTCAAGTTCAAAATTGTTTTTTAATTTAACGTTATGTCGTGCCATTGACGTTGAAAATTATTGGAAAATAATAAACACGAGGGGGAAGCCCGGTCAACTCCCCTTCACTACTTCTCTTTAAAGTCTCTAGTCATCAAATTCTTAGTGTGCGGGGGCATAGTCGCACGTTCGCATGATCGCACCAATTACATGCGATTATTTGGCAAAAGTTCCTCCGCACACTATAGGAAAATCGCATGTACGCATGAACGCATTTGGTTTGATTATTTAACCGCATGAGCCATTTTATTTTATTAAATTGTACTTTATCGATTTTTCCTTTAATTTATTAAATTTTGTTAATTTGCCCCTTCAATTTAAGTTTATGGACTAATATCTGGAAGAACAACATCTCATTCGCGGGCCTCGGTTCTGAGTCGACCGAAATCAACAGGTAGTTAGGTCTATGTTTAAAAGAGGGTGTCTTTATCATTGTTTCAATAGAATACGTGTTCCCTTAGTCTTACCATAGACATATTAATTAGGTCTAAGGAATCGGGCTTCCATCTTGGGAGAATTCAATCAGACAACGCCCTGATTGGCCCTGCGCGAATGATCACGTGGGTAAACAACGGAATTGACAAATTCAAATTTTCATATTTCTTCAAGATTTTAAACTGGATCAAAAAATGTGTAAGTTAAATTAATGATGAAATCAATTAGTTTGATATCTGTTTATTTGAATTATTACGAGTTTTAATCGTGACAATCAGTTGTTTGTCTACTAACTCTGATTTGATTTCTTCAAGATTTTAAACTGGATCAGAAGATTTTTAAGTTGAATTAATGATGAAATTATTTATTTTAATATACACAAGTTTATGGAACGTTTGGGGTTAAACCTTCAGACCCCAGTTTTCGCCCCCCCCCCCGCCCAAATCTCGGCAGGGCGGGCCTAAACCCTAACAACCCTTATATTTTTGGAAAGCTTCAAGTGGAAATTACATACATGTATAGGTTCAAGTTTATATTTTTGAAATGGTCTAGCCCACTTTTTTCTTCTTCTCGAAAAATCTCAATTTGCCCTGGGCTCCTAAAAAAGATCAAACTCAATCAAAAATGGTATCTTATTGTTGTATTTGACCATGCAGATCAGAAATTATCGGGTTTGACCCTTTTTGGAAACCTTTAAAAAAATTGAATAAAAATGTTAATTTGGCCCCTGAAGCCCCAAAATGGGCCCGACCCTTTCAAAAATATAAACTTTGATCTAGAATTTCCATTAGCTTTCCAAAAATATAAGGGTTGATGGGGTTTAGGCCCGCACTAGTACTTCCGAGATTTTGGCGGGGGCCGAAAACTGGAGTCTGAAGGTTTAATTAACCCCAAAAGTTCCATAAACCTGTGTATGTATATTTGAATAATTACCAGTTTTAATCGTGACAACCGATTGTTTGTCTACTAACTCTGATTTGAAATGGCGAGTTCCAAAAAAAAATCGGGCGAAAAAATATAAATTTTCTAGCTATAAATTGGGGCAACCTATAAGTCGTACATAGTGGGGACGTAAATCCAAATGTTCCTTATCACCTTCTCATCAATCGGCATTTAGCATCAAATATAGCACCTTCAATTTATGTTGGAAAATGAATGCTCCTGTGGTTGGTAGATAAGACCATATAATTTTGAGCATAGAGCCACAGAAGCATTTTCCAACATAATTTGAAGGTGCCTATATTTGATGCTAGATGCCGATTAATCAGCAGGTAATAAGAAACATTTTGATTAGTGTCCCAAGTCTGTACGACTTCTAAGTCGTCCAAATTTCTCTCAAGTTGAAAGGGTGAATTCCCACTAAGCAGAAATTCCACTAAGCAGAATGTGTTTCCTTCTTTGACCCGACCCTTTTGATATAGAAATAAACAAAATATGCAACCCTATCTAAGAATTGATTGCATAAAATCGCCCCGTTGGCTTTTATGACCACGGTTAATCATGACCCCAAGTAATAAACTAAAATTGATTTATAAATATATAAATAAAATTTATTTATTAATGACAATTTATTATTAGAAAAATTAGAAAAAATACATTATTAAATTAAAATTAAAATTAAAAACTAATTTGAAATTTAGAATTTGTATTTAATATTGTTTAACGATATATATTTCGACAATGTGTGACAAGTAGTTATTCGGTAAGTTACTTATTTATGGATATAGGCTATAGGGGTGCATATTTTGATTTTCTATTTAGCCGGTTTTTGCTTAGTGGAATTTCTGCTTAGTGGGTATAAACCGTTGAAAGCCCGGTTCATTAAACCTAATTAATATGTCTATGTTTAGACTAGTGTCCCCTTCTTTGACCCGACCCTCTCACGGCGTTAAATCATAAGTGATTTTCAAATATTCACAAAAATAAAGTGTATCGAATTTTGAGCCTTTTTAGCGATTTTTAGAAAACAATTATAGCCACCGCATTCAGGGTATAAGACACACCAATAATCGATAAAAAGTTTGTGTTCCATGACGTAGAAAAATATATTTCTCCATTTCTGTTGCTTATAGTATCTAAGCCAGATGAGCTGGAAGCTTGTTACTTGGTACATAATTACTAAAATAAGTGTATAAATTTTAATTTTGATACATTTTAACCTTAGACCGAGTTATTCGGTTTTTGGCATTGATTTAGTGAGCTTTCCTCTATGACGTCATATCGCGGGATTTCTCTCGAAAAAAATATGGTTGATTTATATTTGAATTTCAATATATTGCGATTATTTTGGTATAAAACAATCTATATATCTTGTCTATTTTATTAAGATTCGAAGACGATTTTTTCTTTTGCATTTATGCTAAGAGTACTATTTAATAACGGTTTGTACCCTTCATTCGATAAAATTGCGATTTTCTCAATCATTAGATCAAAGGTAATCGTCTACTAAAAATACTAGTATGCATTCGGCTTATCTCCTAAAAACTTACAAAATGTACAAGTGATGCAAATGAATAGAACTATTTAAGTTATTTTCATAGAATTCGCTATACAAATGGCGCAAAAAGAGACACATTATTTTTATCTATTGTTGCAAATGTTGATTTTGGTTTTGTGCCTTGATAAGGGTCATACACGCACTATCGATGTGATACAAAAGTATATTAAAGGCACCAAATTATGAGAATTTAAATGATTTTGAAGATACACAAATGTAGTTTATCACCTCTTAATGTGTTCAAAGTTTGGTGTTATATATGTGTACGTGTATATACATTCTACGTGGTTCTACCTCAGCAAGAGAAGTATCAACTCACATTACATAAGCCATGTGAAAAAATGAAAAAATGTGAAAAATTTATGGTGTTGTGAAAAATATCACCTTTTTGAGATTTTTGTTATAAAAATGTTGAAAATTAGGATTTCAAACTTAAATTGTTAAAACTCCAGAACTTACTACAATATCTCAAAACATTTCCGCGCCTCGCTTTGCTCGGCTCAATATCAATGTATTGTGCAAGAAGGCGCGCAAAATATGACTATTTCACCCTTGGAGCGTCAGATACTTTTGCTTGCTAAGGAACTATAATATGTATTTCTACCAAGATCGGAATGTTTTCTACCATTCAAATGTCGCATTACTCTACATACCTCTGAATACCTTACTAAACTCAGGGGAAGACGCGCTCCGTCTCTTTGTTATACTGTGCGTCGGATCACAGTATAACAAAGAGACGGAGCGTCGTCTTACCCTGAGTTTTGAAATAGTGAAATAATGTGACTCAGCTAAGATAAAAGACTCCTACAATTCCTCAAAAAATCATTATTTTTGTTTTCTTGATTTCTTTTTTCCTTTTTATCCTTTATCATATTCCTTGACCTTCATGCATGATTCATGTTATCTTAACAGCATGTGACCCTAAATCTTCCGAGGGTTGTGTTACCCCCACCGATTTATCTGAACCCGGAAGTGAGTAAAAGTCATTTCTACTCGCACAATCCCACAATGTGTATTTATTTTCATCTTCCACCAAGTTTTTCGATGTAGTGTGTATTTATTTTTCATCTACCACCAAGTTTTTCGATGTAGTGTGAATTTATATTTAGCTGCATGTTATGCTATTTTTTTCTTTGCTTGATTTTCTCTCCATTTAAGTTACTAAAAAACACTTTGATTCACATGGAGTCGTCAGACCCAAAACACCCCGATTTAGTAAGTCCATGATCCCAAGGTCATATTGCTTTCAAGGTTAAGGTCGACTGCAAAAATGTCACCGTTTTTTTCAGCTATCACATTAAATCATAGACTAAACCCAGCCAACGTACACCAATCAGTCGGTTATAATTGCTCCCTCTAATGTTACTCTTAGTATATTTTCTACTTAGATCTATGAAATATATATATCTGTTGTCGTAATTTAAAATAAACTATCAAAATAATTTCAACTTAAGCTTGTTTTGGTTTTAAATACGATTTCGTAACGTAAATATGCTTACGTAAGTCTACGTAGGCGTATTTAAGCTGTCAAACCGTATTTAAAACTGAACCATACTTACATATTGACATTCAATTGCATTTAATCAGGAGCAAACTAACTTCGGCCGCTTCAACAAAAGCAACTACTATTTACAGGAGTACTGCGTTTATATTGTGTGAGAGGCTTGGGTTTTTTTTAGTCTGTGATTTTTATTTATGTGCATACAGTATGTTTAATGCTTTATTTTGTTATGCGCACAGGAGAATCCTATAAAAAGTTTAAATTGACCCGTTCAATAAGCGAAATGCGTGAGTTATACATGGTTCTATTATGTATTAACTACTTGTTTTTTACCTCTTTTTAATAGAGCACATTCTTGTGGTTAATGGTATTGGGAATAATATATAGTTATTGCGCGAGTTTCAAGTTGGATAAAAGTAACGTTTTTATCCCACTGAAACTAGTGTAATAACTTTTTTATACCACGGTCCAATATAAAAACAAAAAATAGCTGACCGTGGTATAATACTCATTCGACGTATGTTAGTATAACCCACTTTCTTAAAGAAACTATAAAATTACACCTTTCTCTATGTTTATCTTGTATTGTGAGATATAATGTCATCCTTGGTCCATCATCAGTGAGTAACATTGAACCTTTAACCAACCGTTTTTCCCTGAAAATCAGGGAAAAGTCATAGAATTAGAAATCTGAGGAAGAGCGTCTAATCTGGACTGGAGGAACACTAAGCGTGACTGAGCCATTCAGAATGCAATGTCAAAAATATGGGTGCAGGTCTTTTCGGCCCCAACATTGTCGGTCCCAACACTTTCGGTCCCAACATTTTTGGCCTCAACACTAAAAAGTTTAAGGCCGAAAAGCTCTACACTATAGCAGCGCTTTCTATTATGTAGACCAGGCCATGGCGTCATAAATCTGTGTCCTACCGACTTATAATTACGATATGTTATCACAATTTAAATATCTTTATGTAGTCTCAATTGCAAAGAAAAAAGAACTAAATAAAGAAATAAAACTAAGAAAGGAACTTTTAGCAGCAGCAGGTAAAATTGTAGTTTGAAGCAATACTTCAAAATAGTCTTAAGTATACTTCAAGTATACTTCTTTAAGTAGTAGTAATTAGTGTTTTACTCCATCCCGCTGCAGAAACCTTCTAGCTACTAAAACTACTGACTTATAATGGAAACAATATATCCCAGTCACACGAAATGGGTAATACTTTATTCGAATGAAATTCACATCTAAAAAGAGCGAATTTTCACTCGAATTAGGTACGATTGGGTTTTATATTTTACCCCAACCATATATTTTTGCTTATTCCTCGGCCAAACCCTATTATAGTGTATTCATTCGTAAGTTGATAGTAATTAAAATTAATTTAACATTTCATCGGAAGAGTAACCAGGCATGTTAGAGTTCGTCAGAACATTTCGATAAAGCACTCATTTTTAATTACTATTAGCCTACGAATGAATACACTATAGTGATTGACATTATGCATACCTTATTAACCGATCTTATCTAATATTATGTTTAATATACCGATGCCTGTAACTAAAATGTGTCCTTAAAATGTTTTCGGGTAAATATTTTCTTTTACAGGTTGTTACATTGTTACACTAGACACCATGCTTGATATTTTCCACTACTAACTTCCCTCGTGTGTTTAACAAAATGTGTGATTTAATTATTGTTTTAAATATATTATATGTCTAATAATGTGAATAACATGTATTTTGTATTATTCTATTAATATGATATATGAATATAAGAATTGCAAATTCACCTATAGGTACTAAATATTATAAAAGTAATTTCTCCACAGAGGGGTTGTCTTGAAAGTGCAGGGTGGGTGGGGTGTTTATGGACATTGGTCTCACTATCTAGACCACTTTCGAGACCAAAAAAAAGCGGTTCATATTTTTAATAATTTATACTCGTCCCCCCATGTTTTGTACACGTTGGAAAATATTTTTACAAAATTTTCTGCGGTGCAAAATTTTGCAATTTTTTTTCACCACGCACAAATTTTTTCTTGAAAAGGGAGGATGTTTTTCTACCGGGGTCCGAAAAGGGGGAAAATGTCAAGTTAGTGATGGTTTGGGGTGGGTGTTTTGAGGTTGTGTCTGCGAAGTGACGCAAATGTCACGTTCGTGAAGGGGTGGTGGGTCACATTGTAAATTTTCAAAAAATTCACTTCGGAGACGGTTGGTGCCTGCACTTTCAAGACACCCCCTCCCCCCTGTCATCCATATCATTTAAACATCTCACTTTTATTTTAATAAATAGAACTTCCAAGGTTCAGTTTGGCAATTTATTTGAGACTGAAATGTGAGGGGTAGACAGTCATTTTAATGAAAACATGTAAAAAATAAAAAGGTTTTTCAACATTGCCCGGATATTAAAGTGCATGCGTCGCTAAATCTAAAGCCTTGGGATTAACTTTATAT
>JAUCNG010396256.1:0-10686 GCA_032353305.1 Cephalothrix spiralis
TTCGCCAGACATTCGACGCCAGTTCACCGTCGAACGCTGGGGAGGGGGGGTCAGCATAAACATTGACCGGTGCATAAAGGTTCCGAGCTTAGAGGCCCCAACGAAAATCGACAATTTTGTTGGCAATCACTGCATGCATTAAACAAAATAGCCTATCAGTATTAATGTATATGTCAGGCCTCACAGTTCTCCTTTGTAAGGATATCCTAAAAATGACCATTCCTCCTAAAATCATGACCATTTCTCATAAAATTTGCTGAAAATGGTTTAAAAAGTGTCAAAAATTTCTCGCCTCGCTTCGCTCGGCTTCAAATTTTATAATTTTAAGTTTATTTGTGCAAAGGCACGGGACAAAAATTAAAAAACTAATTATGGTTAATTATATGCAAAGATTATATTGATTTATTGAAAAGCAAAAATATTTTGTTTGTAGTAAAACAAAGTTAATAGAAAATCCACTCATATTATCATAAAATCTTATTTAATTGTCAAAATTAAATTTCCCTAGCCGAATAATAATTATTTTATTGTTCATTTTTACATTTAATCCTTTTTTTTAGGTATGATGCAAAAATTGTTGATATCAATTACAGAGGGAAGAAAATTATGGTTCATTTTGATCGATGGAATACACGTTTTGATAAATGGATTGAAGTCACGAGTGCCAATATAAGACCCCAAAAGATTAAAAAGCAAAAGAAAGATACGGTTCGTAATAGCAATTTACTCATGTGGTGTCGGTTAAAAATATAAATGTGCCGCCAGGTCTAGATAGTTCAAGTTGACCACTCACTTGGAAAACAAGGAAATAGTCAGTGTTGAGATTGATTCAAAAAGTCAAGGATTTCAAATTTTGATGAAAGCTTGGGAAAATGTTCTTGTTGATTAATTCACGACAAACTATTCGTCGTGAAAGCCATTTTTCGTGCCAAAATATATGTCGCGTCAAAGACATTTTCATTGCAAATTATAGAATCTTGGTTAGCGAATTTTTTTGAATTGGTTTGGGAAAGTCTTCACTATTAACTTGATAGCATGTTAAGATATAATTTTCAAATGCTCGAGTGCTTTATCGGTATTGTCTAATTCTCTCTAAGTTCATGTCTAAGTGGTTACGCTTCCCGTCAAATGTATGATTCAATTACTGATAGCTGTTTTGTTATAAGTGAAAATAAGTCATTATTTTTTTTCATAAAAACGCTATTTCCGTTCAAACTACACTGTATTACAGAAAAATTATTCAAAATACGTTCTATTCAGAACATTAAATTACAAGAATCTAAACAGCTGTCGGTCAATTAATCATACATTTGACGGGAAGCGTTACCACACGTATTATTGATCATAAGACCATACCAATTAAACACTCGACGTGCACTTGAAACTGCGACGACTTGTACTTGTCAATTCTTTTTTTAATTTAGATATTTATATTTTTTAAAGGAAACATCATTAACAATATCGCATTTTACATTTGACATTATACAAATATACATGATTCTCTTATTGAATTAAAATAAACAACGCAAATTGTTTAAAAAAATAAAATAATATCTTAATGAATTATCAAGTTAATAGTGAAAAATACTATTAATAGTCTATGTTGATCGCGTCTATAGAAATAACGTTTTTTTATAAACTTGATTTACAAAGGTGCGATTGACATAAAAGGGCTTAAAAATACAGTTGATGACTCGCAGTCATATAATTTATTCATGATAAAACTTAATCTAACTTCACTAAAATTTTTCTTTTATTCAGATTTTTAAGCCTAATGACATTGTGCATGCTCGGTGGTCAGACGGCCGAATGTATCCTGCTAAAGTGCTTAGTTACGATAAGAAAGGTATGTCATTTTTATCTCAAGAAAGCTGAGGAGTCAAGGAAAATTGGCATACACGTATGCTGAAAATTGGAGGTACCCACCCCCAATTCTTTTGCACGTGCTTGATAAAAAACATTCTGCGGCCCATAATTTTTTACTCTGGTAAACGCGTGCTAAGAACTTTGTGCTAACTGACCGGCCCTATCATACTAAGCTCTTGGATAATACAGAGAAAGCTTCGGTGTACTAGTCCCGAGATTCGACTGGACGTTCTAAATTCAAATCAGCAATACATGTTTAGCACGGACAGTCGTGGCGCGCATTTATCAGAGTAACAACGCGCAACTTTTTCCGAAAAAATTTGACCACCCACCCAATTTTTGCCATTTGGCTCTGTTTTGCTACTAAATTGTAAATGGTACTTCAAGCTCATATAATCAATAATACTTGTCAATAACATGTTTAAAAGCCTAAATATGGTAAAGAAACAAAGGAGGAAAAAATTGGCAAAAACCTGGAAAAATAGAATAAATTGGTTTTTGGCCAAAAAAAAGTACCCACCCCAGCGTATGTGTATGCCAATTTTTTCCATTGATCCCCTCCCTGAAGAAAGTATACAATTTTTTCTCAGAGATTTTTTACATCGTATTTTCTTTTGCAGAAATGTTATATCACGTTCTATATATTGATGGATTTTCTAAATACGTAGCGGCAACTACAATAAAAACTTTGCCAGAGGATATTAAGAAAAGTGTAAGTGTTAAAAAGATAAGTTAACTTTCAGTCATTCAGATGAATATTACACATAATATAAAGAGATCGTTGTTTCAATTTGACTTACAAAATGCAGTTTATCGATACAGTTTATCGATACTTTGACGGAACAGAGCTGTGATGCCACCCAAATGTCATAGTGACATTTATTTTTAAAGCCGATTTCAATTCTGACATCATTTTTTGAATAAATTTCTCACCGTTTGACTCATATAACAAAATTAGGTTATTTGCACCGCTGGGCGGAGTCATAGTTACGCCTTTTTTTCATATGTAGGGCGTCAGATGACTTCTCGAATAGACACAATGGTCCGCCTGCCGAGAATTTACCCTTATTGGCACCTGGGAAGACGCCTCTCGTGTACTCTTTTCCCAGGTTCTTTTTATGTGCATGATAAGTATATCATACACACCAGGCCAAGACAATTTAATGCGTCGCAATTGTCTTTGATTTTGCATTCACGCAATCCAGTCTGAAACGCTGGATGACAGCCTGTATAGATCAGTTGGCGAGAGAAGTGGATCGAACGGGGTTCGTACACTCGACCATGAGATTTTCTCATGCTCTACCTACTGAGCTAACCAGGCGGACAAATCCACTGACCTCTAAATAGCCTTTGATAATCCCCGTTCCCTAACTTTTCCTATGATACCCGACATGGCCCTGTGTGCGCTGGTGTTTGTAGATAAATTTCCTTCAATTTGCCATAGTCTATCGATAATCTGCCAGAACAGAGCCATGACGACACCAAAATGACGTCACGACACCAGTCAAAAATGACGCTGATTTTGAAAAATGGAATTGACACCAAACCGGAAATCGTTTCATCCGATTTACTATCAAGGACCATTTGAAACGAAAATATTATTTGGGAATTATACAAACATAAATAACAATCTGGGGCGAATTCCAAACATTATTTTGACTCTGGCAATGTGCATTCAATTTTGTATTTTTATTTTTGATGTTTTGTCTTGCAGAAACTCAAGTTCAGTAGAACGCCGTTACTGTTGCCAGCTAAAGTAGATCCATTGGCTCCAAAACAGAATGAACAATTAGGTCGTGGGAAAAGAGTTCGCCGTGAGAAGTCATGTGAGGGTTTCGAGGTTGAAAAATTGCAGCATGAACGAAAGGACTCAGTTGGCGAAAAAGATGGTGAGCGCCTTCTTGGGGAGCGCCATAGGCGACGCTCTCGGAAAGGTATGTCCTTGTTATATGTTACTTAATCCGTAGAATGACCAAAGGGGTGATGCTCCATACTTCCGGTTCAGGATGAACTATTTTGCGTACGACGTGCACTATTTGTGCGTATGCATATGACGATCTGCCTACGTTATATCGTCTGAGCTGACCTTTACTTTTTTCACAATTTAATCTGGTCTCATGCTTGCTCAATTGACATCGTATCTATCTGGTTCTAAAATGTTTAGTTTTTTTCAATAATGGGCAAAATCTTATGATGACCGCCAGTATGTAAGGTCCGTGAGAGGGGCACTGTAATAAAAGCATTATATGGTCTTATATTGATAAAATGACGTCATATAAGGCATTATATTACGTCAGAAGTTGCTAAAATTAGTACCTACCTAAAACACTTTGAGCCACTCGTGATCCTTGGGCAAGTTCTGAACCTGACATTGCCCTGTTAGTGGCTCGGTCACGCTGAAAACATGGAAGTGGGGCACTTGATAAGGAAAACATTGCGTGGTATATACCGCGTTGGTATAAAGATTAGGACGCCGTGTAATCAGGAGGTCCCGGGTTTGAGTCCCGTGCGTTCTTCCACCACTTTTTTTCGTAAGAACCTTAAGCAAGTTGCCTACTTGATGGCTAGGTTAGGTTAAATACGTGAAGTGGAATGTCTTTCCGCAAGGGGGGTTCCCTCCCTTCGTAATAAACACGCACAGGTCCGGTATCATTAAAGTTTTGTTTTAATTCTCAAATAACATTTTCAAATATGCATACATAAAAACAATATATAAGATTGAGATTAGTTTTTCTTTCTTTTACATAAACAAAATAAGACACAGTTATAAGGGGGGAATATGACGGGAGTACTGGACCGAAGATTACAGCGATGCTCGGTGACCGCGCTTTCTGGGTCCCCAGTACTGAAAAATGAACGAATGTTTGATCACACTCGCAAGAGGGTGTACATGGGCTATAACGGGAAACGGTTTTTGCTCCACCGGGCACGGTTTTTTGGAAAATAATGATTCCAGGTCCGGTTCTTTACGAAATTTTGATTTCGGCAAGGGTTCCGAGGACACTGATTTCTATGGGTACGGGCAACGGATTTCTGATTTCTTCTAGTCGTGTGCACGGGCTGCAGGCAGATGTTTTAACTGGTATTGGGCTTCGGGAAGCCTTCTGGATCACATGAGATAGGTCATAATATGCATTTGGCATCCATTTCCGCCACCTAAAATGATTACAGAACAAAGCATCTCAACTTCAGACCTCTTATAGAACAGTCTTTGGCTAATCAGTACTTTCGAAGGTATTAGTGCGCTGCGTATTCGACCATTTGCGATAAAGTTCCGGGCACCGTTTTTTCAAAACTAATGCCTTCGGGTCCGGGTTTTAGACCTTTGGGCACGGTTGTTCCGAAAATAATGGTTCCGGGTCCGGGTTTCAGACCCCCCATGTACAGTGTACACCCTCTCGCAATAGTGGTTTTAATATAATTATGAATTTCCAGATTCTACATCTCCATCTGTAACGGACAAGAAACCAACAGCAAAGAATGTAAAGAAAATTGTTATTATGCCGAAGATCATTGCCAACGAACCGGTGTCACCTGAAGCCCCGCCTGTCGAGCCAGAGCCGAAGCCTGTTGAGAAAAAGGAAGCAAAGAAAATTGTTATCAAGCCCAAAATCGTGAGCGTAGAGGCCCCGAAGGAGAAGACTCCTTCCCCGAAAAAAGTGACGATCGTTTCCGGTGATGACCACTGTTATGATAGTGATGACCATACGGAGGTTAGAATTCTCTCAGATGAAGATGATAATGACGATAAATCCGAAAATGATTTTGTAGATGCAGGTTAGTTTCACTTTTGGTTCATTTACGCTAGCCGGTTTCTCTTTCCAGTACATTCTCTTAAGAGTACCTTGGCCAGGAGCCGAGCAAATGCAATCTACCACTACTACTAGGTTTTTGTTAAGACCCGAACCGCGTCCTTCAAAATAAAATTGTATTGTGTATTTTTCGCGGCAAAACCAGAGATATACAGAGATATTTGAAAAAGATTTGTTCGATGCTCGCTTCGGGTTTCAATGCTCGAACCGGGCCCTCGAAATTGCTACCCTTAGGTACAGAACCAAAGTTAGAGTTATGGCGGCCATCATAATATTATTATCATCATTACTGTGCTTTTGAACTAAATTTATAGCGCCACATTCAGGTATTTGTACATTGTATGGAACTGAGTAAATACCGTAACTCTTTAACTTAGCCTTGTAGATATGGTCTATATTGGCCATGTCAACAAGTAAAGTTTAGTTCTGTACATATTCGAGGTGCAATCCAGACGTTCTAAATTTGTTTATCTTTTCTCGTTTAGGATTGATACCTGGTGAAATGCTAGATTCATCGGTTAAAGACATCAAAGTGATTGAAAAACCTTCAAAACATGAACAAAAAGTCAAAATAAAGGCAGAAGTGGTGCCAGCATCAGAGGCTTTAACTCTGGAAGCAATTTCTGATTCACAGCCCATTATTATTACTAAAAAACAAGGTAGGCAATTTACCGACTTAATAAAAGATGGCGTGGCATCAAAATTTTTTCTCAATCGAAATAAAAGAAGAGGCTTGAGAAAATTATAGTTTTTAAGATCGAGGATCGGAAATTCCGTCAGCAGCACTAAAAAATATCGGCAGCGGCGGGGAAAAAATAAATATTGTGTTTTTATTTAATTAAGTCGGCGGATTTGTAAAATCAATTAATAAACAAGACCTTAATGTCATTCCAAGGCAAACATATTTAATCTTAATGACATTTCGAGAACATGTGCGGACAAAATAATGCGATTTTCAATATACCTTAACTTTCATTTTGGCCGCGGTTATCTGAATTAATGTGCAGTTTAAACCGATAATTGTCGAGCCATTTTGTATAAACGGAATTAATCCCAGTCACGTGACTTCATTCTGACCAATCACAGGCCGAGTTTCAGCAAGATGTAGTATAACCAACAATGAAAGGTCGTGGTCGTCAATTCGTACCGGCTGTGACGTCATCGCCTTTTTTGGATCTCCTTTTATTTAAGTATTATCGCCACTCACCCTAGAAATTTTTGGAATACAAGTATAAATGAAAAATAAAAAAGTCAGGGAATCATTCTGTCAATGCAAAATTCATTGGTCAACGGTGATTCTATTAATATTCATGATATTGATCTGCTTTACGTGATATATATTACAATCGCTCGAAGGTTACCATTGCGTCAGTGGCTTAGCTAGTAAAGGCGATGATTCGGTGTAGATAATTCAAAATCGCATGTTCCATTCCAGCAGGATCCTAAAAAATTTTCACCAAAAAATCTTAAGTATTGATTTTAAAATGAAAATTCAAGCTCGTATCGTGCCGCGCCGGAGTGTAAGTGAATACAATAAGTATTCAGCTAACATAGGCGATCGGAATGAATAGCAGAAAAGTACGGTACATTTCTGCATCGTAATTCATAAGATTGTCTATCTAACGGTCATTCTCCTCATTTTTGTTTAGCTACAATATCCAAGTGTACAGATTTAATCGTGATTGGCATTCGGGACAAGATGACTAACGGTGTGTACCAAAATTACCAAACTATCGTGAACACATCCTCGTTCCCATGGTATTATATCATATTTCATAATACCCTGGCATAATCGGTAACATTTTTATCACTAGAATTAAATCATAGGCTAGGTTCGAACCAACGACACTTAACTAATGCCATGTCCGCGATGTCCGCCAAATCGTTAGGAATTAGCGCCTAAGACTACTCGGCCATCCTGGCTCAATTGTTTGAAGCTGAGCTATATATAAACATCCGTATACAAATGCCACCCGCGCCTCCCGAGGTAACCTGTTAACCAATCAACAGAAATCTTACTCTTCCTACTTTTCCTACTTTTGAAAAATTCCTCGTACTTTTCCTACTTTTGAAAGATATTCCTACTTTTTAAAAGTGGTTGAATAAATAACTCAAAGTACCCTAAAACTGCGTTTCTAACCCATCCATTTAAAAAAATTCCTCGCCTGACTTCGCTCGGCTCGATTATTTGCATAAGAAGCCCCGCAAAAAATAAGTTATATTATCGTACCGGTATAAGAATTTATCCCTATATACCTATGTCATTCTCTACTGGCACAGGTGCTACAAATGTTCTCAAAATCCTTATATTAAGATACATTTCAAAATTTTCCTTGTCTCGCTAACGCTCGGCTCGATTTCATAATAAATAGTTTTATCAAGGAGGCGCGTACAAAAAAGCTCGCTATCTCTTTAAGTACACCGGCGGCTCGCAGCGCCGCCTCGTTATAAAAACGATCGGCGGAACCTCGCACGTAGGATTTTCGAACTTTCCAATATGGTTTTGATAGGCATAAAACAGCTTGGCTTCACGGGCCCCTAGACCCCACGCCGTTATAATACTGGCGCTCGCTCTGGCCTCCGGCGTCAGAAACCTGACATTCCTACTTTTTCCTTCAAATCCTCATACTTTTTGACCAAGGGCCGGTACGATCTCTGAATTAAGTGCAGCATACGATTTTTGAGACCGCACCTGCTTGTCATAAAGATAACACTTTGGATTATGTCAGGGTATCAGTCGAGCAGTATGAAACTATGCAAGACCGACACCCTGACAAGTGAGGATGTCGTGTACACAAAATCATACATTTCATAACATCTGCATATATCTGTGCTCATCTGTGATCCTTGTGCAAGATTTGACATCAAGCTGCGGTTTGGTAAAGTCGTAGTTTTATTGCATCTAGTTTTGATCATATATTTTATTTTATTTTTTTAAGTTCGAGAGATGAAAAAACAAAAGAAAGAGGAAAGAAATCGACTGAGGCGGTTAAAGCTTTCTGAGACACGAGATCGGAAGCGGTTAGAAAGGCAGCGAATCTTTGAACAGCATCAAGCGCTACCTGAAGTGTCTCCTATCCTTGAACATCCTATTTCTCCGACTACACCAGTGACTCATATCTTCACAGCCGCTGCCAAGAAGCGTACAAACAGTACTGGTAGAATAGAAAAAAGAAAGGTAATTTTTCATTACAGTCCTATTAAAATTCTGCATCGAACTACATATCCGAGACCAACAATGTTCCGCCATTGTGTTTGTCGGTTGCCTGACAGAACACAAAAAATATGGCTACTGAAAGGATTATTTTGTAATGGTGATCAAAAGACTATCGCGGCAATACGTTAGATTTTACGCAGTCAACGGAGAACAATATACGTATTGTTCATTATACATGTACTTATAAATGGCCTATTGATCCATATTTGTCTATCGGAAGCGGTTGCTCGAAAACGATGATCGAATTAATTCCGATATTTCAGATTTTTCGAATGATAATAATTTTATCGGAATTAAATGTTCTATAATTTATCGGAAACGGATATCTGATTTTCTTACGCTCAAAGCCCTCGCCTATTTCCCCCTCCAATTGTGTATACGTGTATTACGTGACTTATTTTATTTTTTCTAGCGCACTGGCTCCGAGGGTGCTCCGAGACCTAAGAAATTGAAGGTGTTTTTACCAGAAGCAGCGGCGGGAGCGCCCCCATTAGGTATGTTCTTTTTGTGCGACGATTTTCAGTTGTACTGTTCAATGCGTCTCCCGGCTATTAATTTGGTTGTCACATGATGAAATCGACAGTTCTGTAGATTTAAATTGTTTAACGATCTTTACTCGATCGATTGCAAGCTCTGTTTTGGGTAAATCGAATCCAAATCTCCTGGCCGCCATTGGAATTTATTTATTGATATCTTGTGTGCGCCTCGGTGGCAAAGTGGTAGAACGTCGGTCTTTGAATTCGGAGGTCCCGGGATCGACACTACTTTCTATCGGGAGGAACCTCGGGCAAGTTCTTTAGCGTACACTGCCTCCTGGGTGGCTCGGTCAGGTTAAATACGTGGAGTGGGACGCTGTCTCTCCCTTCGGGGTAAACCCCACTGCTATTCGGTATATAGAAAATAGATTAGAATGCGGGATCTAGGTCTGCCTAAGGGTTAATGCTCATAAAGTGTATGTGTCTATTTGAGCCAGACATCTGACGCCCTCACAATAAGAATAAGTATATCGCATAAGGTAGCTTCCTTGGCTAAGTATGATTTCTTTGTAAGTCACAAACCGTGTGTTGCTTACTGAATGCTGCTAGGATGGAGATTCTAAAAATACCAGTGAAATAGAGTTATCGATAACGATAACGTAACAGGCGTCATTCTTTTTAAAATTTTGATATCTCGGGTCACATATAATCTTAGTCCCATAGTTTATATATGTCAATTCATATTTCTTACATTTAACAATTTACAAAACTTTCTGTCGAGACCAGGATTCGAACCTGGGTTACGGCGGCCACAACGCCGGGTCCTAACCACTAGACGATCTCGACTCTTGTTACCTGCCTTTGTTGACCACAATTTGAACCGATAATTGTTTTTTCAAGCTTGAAAAGTGACAGGTGTACCAGGGTGGACATTCCATGAATTAGATCTTATGTAATTAAATACATAATGTATGAAAATTTGTACATTTTCTATGTTTCAAAACCCGTATTGGCGGTTTTTGGAACAGACTGCCCCTCCAGAGAAAATTTGGGTTTTAGTGAAAACTACGTACAATTACTTTTAAAACAGACAATTAGAAATAAGACAAATTTTTGGTCTAAATATACGACACCGACAAAGAATTTAGTTACTAGTCTACAAATGATACAAATGGAACTGTTAATATAACTTTCAGTTTGTTTATTATTTAGAATACAATACATGCAGGCACAAGTAGGCCTATAATATTCAAATTCAGAGCTATAGCTGGTGTATTTAGAACTTGGAGTATCACATTTAAATTTAAAAAAGTGA
>JAUCNG010396367.1:0-10684 GCA_032353305.1 Cephalothrix spiralis
CAATTTAAACCACACGAAAGGCTTATCAGATCGCCTATCTTCAAAATTTTATATCACGTCTGATTTTAGTAATATGACTCCAATTTGCGAAACCACTTCATTAGAAATAGGCAATCCAGTGGGAATAGCAGTAAACACTTTTAACAACATGTGTTATGTTGTTGATTATGGTAACAATATTGTCAAAACCATAAACGGTGGATACGTATGTGGCTCCATTGGAGAAGGCAAGCTTAAAGGGCCCCGATTCATTGCGATTAGCAATGATGGTTTGATAAGCGTCACAGATAAGGAGGGTATTAAGGTTTTCGATGAAAACGGATTACATATTCAGTCAAAAAAGATAGAACATGCTTTAGGAATCACATGTGATAATTATGGCAATCTTTTTGTTTGTAATGAAGAAGGGGACAGTTTACAGGCTTTCGATTCGGAGTTAACACCATTAGCTACATACAAAGATAAGAGTAATGGATTGCTGTGCGTTGGATTACTTCAAAATAGCCATCTCATTGTAACGGGGATTGATAGAGATTCAAGATTAAGGATTCAAATTATAGGTGGCGAAGTGGTAGAGGCTCGTATGCCGGAGTCGATACCAGGGCGAAAAACTAATTTACGCCCAGGCGATATAACATATCCAAATTTACGCCCATTTTGTCCCACATGCCGATCTCGATTGTATCAGCAAGGACCGTAAGCAAGTTCATCAGCGCACAGAGCTTCCTGGGTAGCTCGATTAGGTTAAATATGTAGAGTTGGGCGCTGTCCCTCTCTATCGGGTCAAACCCGACTCTATATAGAAAATAGAATACGTTGCTTATAAAGGTAAATGCTCGGCAAGCGGACCATTTATTGGGACCATTGTGTCTATTCGAGAAGTCATCTAACGACATATAACAAATAAACATATCCTTTCCCATGAATATACTTCAACAATTGGACATCGAATTCGTAATAATCGGGTTGAACTCTCGATTGCCCCGTTCATTCGCTCAAATGACGTCCTAGACCAAAACCTGAATGCGTTCGGCGCATCTTCAGCGATTTCAGTAAAAAGAAATCCGACATGCCGGAAACGAAACTGTCAAAACATGACGATTAGACTTTCTGAATTTGAGTAACAAGATGTCGTAGTGTTTATAGAGAATTTTTACAGATTAGAAATTTAAATAATAGTAAAATATAACTTTGAATTATTTATTTATTGTTATTATTGTTGTATATCTACTGAGTTAACAGGAAATTATTCAATCAGCGTACCCAATTAAAAATACAGTTTTGAAAAGCTTGTGTACAGGTTTTGTCCTAGATTTTTAATTCAGCTGTCAATATGGAAATCCGGATACTAGCCTCTCGTTTACAAGGGTAACAAATAATATATCATCTAAGGTTTCCTTGCTTTATCTGCGCGTTTTGTTACGATGGTTTGTTTCGCGCCTATTTTTAATTAACACTCAGGAATTTAAAAAATTCATTTATTGTTCATTATTTTGATTCATTATCAATTGGGATATGGTAAGCAACTCTTACCTGAGGTCCACCAACTGTTTTTTCTAGTTCACGGCAGATGTCACTTGTACTCGCGTCCATCCATATTGGGGAATCCTTCACACTAAACCAATCCTTTAAAAACAAAGTGGAACATGAGCATAATATATGCACCGTGATTTGTCGGAACTAATCAAATGCCGTATGCGTCGTAGTTCCGGAGTGCCCGAGTACCCTAACCACGTATTGAATTATCAAAATATTGAATTATCAAAATCGATTCAGGGTTCTCACGTATTTTTTTCAGCAAAATTCCAGGTATTTTCCAGGACTTTTTCAAAAAATTCCAGGACTTTTTACGAGAATATCCGAGAACATTTTTAAAAATTAAGGGTCATAATTGCGGTTTTCAGGCATTTTGTGGAATTGCCATTTAGCGTTCGCATTAAGGGATTGGACATATTTTATATGAACATGTATCAAGTGCGAAAAAAACATGTTATTTATGCGCGCCCTTATACATAAAATAATGATATTATCTATGTTATTGTGCCGAGCAAAGCGAGGCGAGGACAATTTTGAAAATCAAGAATCATATCGCGATTTTAAGACCCTTTGAAAATGGAATGAATTAAAAAATTGAGATGTCTTTTTATTTTTTCCAGAACTTGTTTCAATTTTTTCAGGACTTTTACAGGATTTCCAGGTCTGAAACTTTTTTCTAGGGTTTCCAGGACTAGTGGGAACCCTGCGATTGTTTAATGTATCATTTTTTGACATCAGATTCGGATCCTAATATATTTTGTTTAATTACGTAGAGCTTAAGACACCTTAAATAAACATTTTGTTGTTGATTGGTTTACGGACAAACTCTTCAAAAATTTCGTCGGCGGCAAAAGAAAGTTGAATGCTGAGGTATAGTATGACCTACATGTAATAAAAAAAAATATTTGGACCAGATTTTTAATATGTTGAATTGAGTACTTAAATATCTGGTCCAAATTATTTATAGTTTTTCTTTATCATACCGACGTGTTTTTATTCAATTGACGTCAGAATTCCGCCGGTGGCAAGAAATAAAAAGATTTTTTACCCGACATCATCTATTCATTCGACGTGGGATATTAACAAGTTGGTGAAAATTTATCGGGATGGTCTTACATGTATAATGTGTTGTACATGCTTACATGTACATCTAAATGTACTAACTACTAACAATACATGTCATATCATATTTATAAATACCTTTAATTGATCATATAGGCCTTCGTTTGAATCAAGATTTTTTAGGACATCATTTGCACCATTCTTCCAATATACACTGCCGTGTTGCTGTAAGAATTAATATGAAGATTGATTTAAGAACATGATAATAATAATAAACTTTTTAAAAGAACTATGTTACTATATCTGATAAAAGTCTCCGTTATATCAAATTAAATTCGTATATCCTCACTATCAGTGCTGGAGAACCGGAAAAGCCCGTGAACGGGCCCTTTCACCGGTCCATTACTCCCGTCAGCACGTTAGACTTTCTATACAACCACAACGGACCAGAGCGGCTATACATCGGAGGTAGCTATATTTGCACAAAGACGTTACGGTATTTATCCGAACCAAACCACCCACAAAGCAAATGTGAGATGCGGAATTGATAGGTGTAAGAGGTGGAATTAACGCTCGGAACTTGATTATTGGTGCAGGACTTTCAAGCCTCCGTATGCTTTCGGCCCACGATTTTTCGGCCTCAATACATTTGTATTATTTCTATATTAAAATCTGCAAACACCTGAATGAATTTTTACATCAGGTTCCTGCTCCAAGATACACCTGACTCGGGCCTTTATATTGTATGAACTTCATTTTTTTTTATCAGGAAGGTCGTTTTTGTAACTCCATTATTTAACGGTGATTTTAAGTATAATAACGAACGTCCTTTTTTTAGTGACATTTGTGATTCATAGAACGCCCTTTCGTTTGTATTGTTTGTAATCCGAAAAGTTTGTTTAACAATTCTAAATTGTCATCCTTTACAAGTGTCAGTCAAGGAAATTGAGCTTTGATGTATTTCTTTTAGACACGCTGAGGCTTGCTTATTTTCACCTTTGCCTGCTCTTTAAAAAAAAGCCTCAGGAGGGCCTAACTCTACAGAAAAATGAACAGCCTACCTGCCCAACACCTGAAATTCCAACTATATTTGCGAATTCAACACCAGCTTTTTTCATGCCATCTAGAGCCAAATCTAAGGCCTGAAAATATTTTGAAAATCAGATAAATATAAAAAGAGCAGTTCTAACAAAATGGATGAATTTAAGTGTGAGAAAAAAATCTGTAATTAATTAACAATAGTCCCCTATAAATGATAACAGAATTTGTACAGATTCAAACAAAGACCTTGAAAATTCAATTAATAAAAATTCATTACCTTAACCCACATTTCAGTGGGTGCTGTAAATGTACGATTATCATCATGGGCATGGACTCCTCCAGATGTTCTAAAATATATAAATAATCAAAGTCAATAAAAATTGCTGATCAAAAGACCTGTAATCATTCAGTGCATAAAAAAGGGGAGTGCAAAGAAAAGAAAAAATCTGACCCAAGGGCCCTGTGCCAGCATGATTTGAACACATGTATGCCTATAAGAGTATGTGTTACAGGCGAAAAAGTTAATGTTTTGAGTTACAATCATCAGATTTCTGGCCAAATTTTGTAGTTGGACCATTTCACTGACTAGTCAGACACAGTAATATGATTGAAAAGGTCAGACTTTTGGCATATCAACATTTCCAGGGTCAACATAATTTTCTATACAGAAATCAAATTAAAATAACAGACCCTTGGAATGATAATTTTCATTCTTTTCAGCTTGAAGGACTGTAAATTGTTGCAGAACAGTTTGAGATAATGACAACTAAACAAAAAACTGATATTCACACCGTGACTTACTTATATTCAGGTAAATCTCTATCAAAGTTTACAGCACCTTCATAAACACTTTCCAGTTTTTCATTTATAATAACAGATTTTATCTGAAAGAGAATTAATTATTAATTACTTAAATTGTTGAATTAAGTGAAGTGAATGGAAGGTTTTGACATTATTTAATCACAATCTAAGGCTGGGAGTTACTATGCTGCACTAGGTTGCTTTAAAAACTTTGTGCCTTAGTATATAGTGTGGAATTTTAATTTACATTGGATATCATAAAACACAAAATATTAACTATTTTGCTATTAAAATTTAAAAATTGCTGCACATGTTCTAAAATAAAGTTGGACAAAATTTAATTAGATTTAGTTTGAAATGTATTTGCGATTAATCAAAAATAGTTAACAGGCTATAGATAAAAGTAAAGTGAGTTTATTTACCCTCGCATTGGGGGAACAAGTCTACTTGTGACTTGGAGGGTTAGGTATATTTTGTGCATCCAAAGAAAAAGTTTTGCATTTTTAAGTTAGTTGTACATTTGAATTGTGCAAAAATCTGAGGATCCACCACATCAAAGCATAGGGGGCCTCAGTTGGTCGCATTGTACAGGTTTGTGTCACCTGTCTTCTTATCGATCTATGTGTCATACCTTGATCAGCAAGGTCAGTCTTTTGCCAGACTTCACACTTTTATTTTTTGCCTGCATTTGTTCTATTATTTTTTGTGATTGTATATACATGTTCTTGTGTTTTCCCTGAAAGGCCGCTGAAAACGGCTACACTTATCGAAGAGCCCCAGGGGGTCTTTTCCATGCTGAGTTCTGTCTCATACACGCCAGGCCTTTGTTTTAGACGTTGTCCACCCAGTTTGGAGCACTGGAAATGTGATTCGTATTAAGATACAGTTGGCACTGCCTGGGTTAGAACCCGGGACCTTTGGATCCTGAAGCGAAAGCACTACCGACTGAGCTAATGAGCCACGTACTGGGAGGGTGGCCCTTACAAATTACACTGGTATAGCATGAGATTGCCTGCCAAAAATTAGATCTGACATTCTGTCACAGATTTTATCATATCTTGTAAATCGCAAGATTTATTGCTGCAGATCTGTAATATTTTGTCGGAGATCGACTGCATTGAAAACAGAAAACTTGAAATTACCACAGCCGTGTCAAAATTATTGTGCCTTGTGGGGAGTTGCCGCAGAAATACTGGGATTTGACTTTGAGAATCTATGTCGAAAGGGTTTGTAATTTTTCTGTAACAGGATCATAAATTGATGGAAACGGGACGAGAAGCTACATCTTGTATTGTAAAAAATGTAACGTAAATATTTTTCAAAATTTTGATTTGATTTTGAGATGAACTTTCTCAAATCATGCACACAGTCTGTCAGTCACATGGCTCATCCGCTGGGACATGTAGAATTTCAATTTGCTAAGTATATATCACTTCAGTTTCAGTTTGTTTGAACATTCATTAGATTATGTATCAACCTGTTGAGTGCTGAAGTCAAATCCTAGGTAAAGATTGTCTTTATTCATGTTTTTTGAAGGGTCAATTCCCGCCGACAAAGTTCATGGAAGCCGCCATTTGCAATGCTCTTGATTAGTTCACAAAACGAGAGAAAAAATATTTCTGCTAAGGCTAAATTCAGAACTTAAGAATCTGAAATACAACTTGATCCGTAGAAAATAATGCCTTTATCTATCAAAATGAGTTATAAAGTTGATTGAAAGGGGCAATTTGTTGTGTAATGGATGAACACATATTATTTATCAAGAATAAACAAGTACACGAAACCCGGAAGTAATCTTGTTAATGACGTCATGGGGGAATCCCATCGCCATTTGTGAATTTTCCGAGTCAGTCATGTTTGTTAGTCATCAAAAAGGTAATCTTTGACAGATTATTCAAGTCCTTTTTAAATACTTGTTAGTGGAGAGAATGACAGATACTCTAGGTAATTTTAAATTGCTAAGTAAACATGCTAAGTATGATTACAACATCGTCTTAAAGACATTCGAAAACAAAATTTGATTTATTTGAAAAGAAAAAAATGCAAAAATTCTTTTAAATGACGAATTAGTCTATTTAATTATAATGTTGAGTTTTATGGTGAATACATAACATTTTATACATTCAGACATGTGTGGTGTGGTGCTCTATCGTGGCTGTCTGGCTGACGATTGACCAGACTGGAAACCTTCAAAATTGCGCTCCCGAGCTGTAATTGTAAATCAGTTTTTGCGCTCTTTCCATCAACTATTGTGCACTTTTTAAAAAAAATATTCAATAGCTAAATGAATTTTAATTATACTTACCCGTACCTAAGAACATTGTTACATTAAGACTGTCTTTAATATATAGCCATAGATTAACAATACCCAGATAGGGCAATTAGTACTAAAATCATGTCCGATTTTAAGATTAGTTTTGAGCTTTGCCGTAAGAGGGCAGGCATACTGTAGACCCTACAGTAATAAAGGCCCGGTTTGAGCAATATGGCCCGAATCAAGCATCGGACAAAAGGCTCCTCTAATTGACTATCTTGGTACTAAATCTATGATATCCCAGCTAACATTTTGGATTGGCAAATTGGCGGCCCGCTGGCTACAATTTGGCGGCAATGCCCCCCTTTTGCCGTCTGTTGAACGCTGACAACGCCATGCTGCCACTGGGCAAGACCATGGCAGACCTTGCTGTGCTAAAACGCGCTAGCCGCCGTGTGATTTGCCGGCGGCCCGCTAGACTTCCCTGCCAACATCGCAGAAAAACCGCCATATCGCCGCCATCATATAAATGACGTAGCGGGACGAGCTGGCGGCTCACTGAATTTGCCACAAACGCTAAAGTCATTGCTCGTGGCGAGCTAGTGGCCCACTGAATTTGCCACCAACCTCAGCGGCCATATATTGATCAAAAGGCGTTGTCATGAATTCCATAGCTTTTCTATTTCTGGGTCAATTAAAGGCCCTTTAGCCTATAATAAGGCTGCAAAAGCCTTTAACGAAGATTCACTCATATTTTTGAATCTATTTTTCCAAAAATTCTATATGGTTTTAGTTTCAGATTTCAGTTCTTACTAATGCGTTAACATTGATATAGAACTTTAATTCTTTTGTATATAATCAAGACTCACGTTTGAATAATGGTGCAACAGAAATTACAGAATTATGACACAATGACACTTAATTATATGGTTTTAATAAAAAGTTGCAAATTTTTTTTAAGGATTTAGTTAGAATAACCAATAGTCCATTTATTTTGAAAAAATGTCTTGGGCATTTAGATAAAGACCTGTCCTTAAATAGCACAGTGTATTAGCCTTGTCATATATGCTCAAAAGAATGCTGTATTCAAATAATGTTAGACCCTAGTGCATCTTTTAAATTTTACTTTCAGGTCCAAATGGCTGAAATTGGTAACCAAAACATACAATCAACTGTGAGTGTTGATGATGGCAACAGTGTAGTCAGGGAGCTAGATGCTGCTTCTCATCACTGCTTGAATGATGCATTTGCTTTTTTGAAATATCGGAATCTTGAATTGGAAGAAAAGAATAGGACTCTTTCAAAAAAGATCCAGGAATCGACAATGGCACAGTTTTCGTCAAGTCCCCATACAGCTGAAAAAATGACTGGCTTTGAAAATGGACCAAAAACTACAGATGAAAGTGAATTATTGAATCATTTGAAGGAGCGATGTCAGATGATTGAGAGTAACAATGTACAGATGTCTGATGAAAATATACTGCTGAAAAATGAGATGAAGAAATCAAATCAAACTAATCGTACCATGATTAATGATTTGAATGAAAAAATCAAGAAACTTGATATTGAAAATGAAGACCACATTCGAGAAAATTTGAGTTCACAGAAGAAAACTCAGTTTTTAGAAAAACAGTTGTCCGAATTAAAAACAATCAATCAACGCTTAGAAGAGGAAAAGCAAAGTACATTTCAGAAACAGTTTGATGATGTGCTCAAAACTATGCCTAATTCAGGTTAGTATATTACCCGAGAGAAAGAATTAATAAAAAATTTACAGTGTATTCTAATAAAATAGAAACCGTCGCGATAACATCACATTATGACTAGAAATAATATCGTTTCTCTTCTAAATGAATACAATTTGGCACATATCCTTTCAAAGACAAGGGGGCTACACATCGACTTTTTCCATAGGCCGAAAACCATATTGTAAAATTAAAATTAAAGAACTTCCCGGTTCTTAAAAAGGGTTATTTAAGATTTTTTTATCCGATTCACAACCATATTTAAGAGTTAATAATAAAACGACAAATTCACTGCAATTATTTACATTCAGAGTGATGAAAAATCTCACCCTCTGGATTTATAATATGATGTAGGTGATGGGAAATGAAAAATGAGTTTTTCGGTAGAATAATGTAGCTTAGTTTTGAACAGATCAGGACTAATAGCCGTCATTAAATCACAATGTGACGTTGAAATATGGTCCTTTTTTGGAATTCTTGAAAGTTTTGGTTAAGAGTTTTAAATCCGGAAGGCTAAAATTTCTCAGACGACACTGAAGTTTATTAAAGAAAAAATGTGTATTTTTCGGATTTAACGCATGTTTTTTCTGTCTACAATTTCAGGTTTCATTTTAACAATTTGAGATATACTATGGGATTTGAAAACCCACTTAGTTCAAGTGAGCGTATCCCCTTCAACATTAGCTTTTTAATGACCACTCAATTTAAGACTGGTCCCCTTTTTCAATTCGAAAATTGGAGTTTTCAAATACAAGTACATGTAAGTGAGTGGCTCTTCCGTGAATCATTCTCACCTGTCAGAGTGTCACCCTGCAGCTGCTTGGCTAGCTATTATGAAATATGATATAATACCATGGGAACGAGGATGTCCGTGAATACCAGCCACAATTTAGGGAAAATTAGTAAACTTGTCGAAACGCAATCTTTCCACTTTTACGCGCTTTTTCCGCATTCATTTCTTAATCTTCACTCTTGCATATACCTCGGTAATATTGCTATTTATCTCAAATTTATACTAATAGTAGCCATTAATTTATATTTCAGAGAGCATTCTTGAAGTCTCAATTTTAGAATCATTGAAAAATGAATTACTTGAACGACGGACACAGATGTCTCAACTCCGTAAAGTAATTAAGTCACAACAACAAATTATTATTCAATTACACAAGAAGGAAGTGGATCGTGCAAGTGAATTACGAACACGAAAAAGCGAAAGTAAGTTTATTTTCACCCTCGTTCTAAGGCTATGTGCACTCATTGGTTTTAGGGGTTAATAGATGGGGTAATGAAACGTTTTTATCGCTAATTTCCTCGATTTCTCTAAATCCCTTTCACTTTAAAACTGGATTTAATACACTCATTGCTTATTTTCCGCTGAATGATCTTCTTAGCACGTGAAACAAATCAAAATTAAATGACTATTTCTAAATCAACTCCAAAATCTTCAATTGTTATACCTCATAAAGTGCATATAACGAGCCCGGTATTGACGTCAGGAGACTGAGATTATCATCGGAACCGTCGTAGTGTTTTTTCGGAAAACATCTGCACCTGTTTGCAAAGCAAAATCAAAGTAGCCCAAGCTAAAAACTTGCCTGACCAGCCAATCATGTTTAATTTATAATAAATCGTATTAAAAAAACCTATAGATGTTTTGCTTGGTCAAATTTTGTCCAAAAAAACTGTACTCCACCGACTAGGGACATAACTTAAGATATCAGTTTAAACTAAACAGTATTTCCAAAGACCTGTAACCTCATTATTTATAAGATAACCATGAAAAACTATAGAGAAAATCTACATTCATATGTGAATCAATAAGATCAGATACTTATGAAGTAAGTATCTGATAAGATAGATATCGGTATATTAGTTGAAATGCTAATCTTGTTTATCTTTTAAAAACGCTTATATTAAATAATCTATTGATCGTGGATCATTAAATTTTATATTTTATTATGTGTTTCAATTGTGAATCGCTAGTGAAAGCACGAGCGAGTCTGCTCTACTCGGGTGCTCTCTCGCGCAATTTCGATTCTCATTAATCGACGAACATTGGTCTTTAAAATGTCACCAATGACTCTTCCCCAATAATCTAAAAAGGCTGTGGTTAATTAATCTGGGTACTGGTTTAACTCTTGATGGTGGCTCAAGTAGAAGAAGAAAAGTTTGTGACTCTCACGAAGAAAAAATAAACTGTTGTATTTTTCAGAATCCTTCCGATCTTCTGAGAATGCTTCACAAT
>JAUCNG010396478.1:0-10683 GCA_032353305.1 Cephalothrix spiralis
TAAGGATTTGAATATCAGAAAGAGATTTGAGAAATAGCAAACCAGCTTAGCATCATATTTTTTGAGAGGAGATTATGTACCTTAATTTGATCATAAATATACATTAAAGGTAAAATTACATAATTGCACATCTAAAATTACACCATGTAATTTCTTGGGAGACTTTGCTCATAATGAAAGTAAAGTACCCGCTCCATTGCCTTAAATGCACAGATAAAATACTAAAAATAATGAAATAATGCATAGAATGTAAGCATAATTAAAATAATTTGATTTAAGAGACAGTAATAATAACCCGACAGTGTTTGGTCAATCACAGAACATCACAAAATTTACAAAATAAGGGCAACAAGATATGTGTCAAAAATTTAAACAGTGTCCTAGGCATGTTTTTTATAAAAAGTGAAAATAAATGCAATAAGGTTCTAAATAAATGCAATTTTAACATAGATCTGAATTATTTAAATGCAATACTGAATATACCGAATATATAGTTTTATCTCAGAATAAAAATTTAAGGCACATATATGTAAAATATATTTTGTGTGAATTAAATTGGCAAAAACGAGTGAATCATATAAAATATACATCTGATTAAAAAATAGAATTTCAAATATACAAATGATATAAACTGAAATTTGAAGCATTGATAGTTCAATCCTGAGGCTAAAACATGTTCACTATATCACCCCCAAAAACTAATATAATGAATAACCCCCATGAAAATGATCCTAATATCCCATATTTTGTAGTGGAATTGTTTTAGTGCCCTATTATGATTTATCTATCTTCCAAATTTCAGATTCTTCTAATATCTATCTACTCTACTGGACATTGGCACTATAAAAATAAAAAAATGACTTAAATCACGGAATATTTTATAAAATGAATGATGATCAATCCTAAATCAGACAATACTGCTATAGAGTCATAAACTTTAAAAATGCAGATGTAACAAAGTTAGTCCAGAAAGATAATGTTTAAATCAAGTAAAATTGGTCCATTGTAAAGCAAAAATAACAACAACAAAGTTTGGAGTCCTAAATTTATATAAAGAAATAAAATAGCGATGGATCCAATAACCTATTATTGTAAAAAGCTAATAAAAATGATAAACAAACAAAAATACCTCTGGCCTTAGCCAATAAAAAGTAAATAGTTGCCCTTTTAAACTTGAATAACATATAATCATAAATCTGGCAAAATTGACACATATCATTCTATAAAATAGTCAAAAGTTAAAATTTGATTTATCTACATGAGATAAAACTTAAAAATCTACATACTAACTACTCTAATATTGCAAAAATAAAATACTGATATGTGATTTAGCACCAGTAAATCATAAAATTCTAAAACTACCATGAAAAGTCAAGGTATATAAAGATTCAATATTTTGGAATATTTCCAAATTTATCAGAAGGATGTAGTTCTATGTAAAATAGAAAAAAACTTTGAACTCAATTTGGGAGAATATAAAATTATGTGACCTAGGCTCTGTACAAAAAGGTACATTCTTGAGATATCCAGTGGATAATCTCTAATTCAGAAGTAAAACATTTGCTTAAAACCCAGGAATAAATGAAAATTCTCATTCCTGATATTTTCCTCTCTATATTGACTAGAGATTATGTGAAAATTTGATACTTGGCTATAAATTGGTATTTATAGAGCACCTATTGAAGATTAACATGATTTTACCTAATTTTCTCCTCCACTGGGCTATCTCGTGATGGTTGTTGACGAATAAGTTAATAATTTTGAACTCAAACAAATGAAATATTTCAAGAAATTCATAGATTGGTGTAAAAATAAACCATAAATGAATATATATTCGATATAAGCCCTATATAGGACAATAGATAGGCATTTTTAGCCCTGAATAATATTATTGACCTAAGCCATTTTCATAATTATGGGATATAAAATCTGAAATATCAGTATCTTTTGAATAAATAGATACATAAATGAATGTGCTCTTCAGCATTTAAGTGACAATGTCAAAATGCAGATGTTAATTTTGTGAGATAGCCCAGGATTGGTCTTTGCAGCATGGATTTCCTGAAAATATTAAGTAAAATTAATTAAATCATCACCCCGCCCCCAAAATGCTTACTTACTACCTACATATTTACAACATAAAGGACTGATGTTAAAATCCTTTTAGCATCCCCTGTAAAGTGAGATGTCTAAATTAATGGATTCCCTAAATGGTAGGCGAATCTAAAAACTGAGTCCCTAATGAGAGGAACCATATTGATGTTAAAGGACAGATGTTATATATCCTTTTAGCATCCCCTGGAAAGTGGGATGTCTAAAATAATGGATTCCCTAAATGACAGGTGAATCTAAAAAGCTGACTCCCTAATGAGAGGGATCATGCCGGTATGAACTGCCTAATTAGAAAAGGGCTTCTGAAAAAATTTCTACTTGCTTAAAATAATGCCTAAAAAGAATTTCCTTGCCAGCATGATTTAAATGCACACCATCTATTGGTAAAATAAAAGAATGATTTGGAATTTCGAATTGATTTATAATAGAAGTATGATATCCAGAGTATACAAGTTTTAGATTGAGTTCTCTGACTCTTTCATTATATGTATGAATCGGCAGAGAAGATCTAGCCTTAAACCGACCAAAATTCCCCGAAAAACAAACAATTCTGACACCTTCAGCCATGGCTTTTTTGGCTAAAAGTGTAGAATTAATATATGTTTGCTCTACCGACCATTTACAAAGATCATTGCCGCCAATTTGAAAAATGACGGCCTGAACCCCTGGTGTTGTCAGGCGGGCATCATTGTTTACCAAACTATGGGCTGTCCCACCTGACGTACCTTTAAAAAGGACGTTGGCTTTACCTGGCCATGTTTTATTCTTGGCAAAACTCTTAAGGTGGCAAATATGGGAGCTGCCAATTAATTCAATTTTGACTCGCTGTAAGATAAAAATAGTAATGTCTAAAGATATGCATTAAAATATAGAAAATTATGAGAGAGAAAAAAAATCGCAAAAATAAGATAGATGATGTAATTTTTGTCATGCTGGCTAATGATAATTTTGAATTTCAAGGATGACAACCTCCGCGAAGATTGTGACGCTTAAGATGTTTGTTTGAAATAGGCTTGTGGCAATACTTGCACCAAGTAGTATTTTTACCTTTAGGCCTAAAATGTCCAATGGCGTGCCCAGAAGAATAAATATGATAATGATTAGGTCGCTCAGATTTATTAATTGCAGTTCGCACTCTAAGTGGCTGTCTAGGCTGTCTAGCCACATTACTAGTTCTGGACTGGGACCTGATACCTGTTTGAACAGCAGCCCTGGGTACAGTCGTGACTGGACTCTGGGAAGTACTAGGTATAGCAATATCAGGACCCTGTTCAGTGACTTGAACTATAGGCTGACTGAAATTTACAATCTTTGCAGCCAGCTCAAAATCATAATCTTCATTAGGAAAAATGGCTAACAAGGATGGATCATAATGAAATGTAAACACCCTGGCAAATTCATTGAGCTGAGTGGCTCCCATACCTACATGCTTCCCTGCCGTGTACCAAACCAGGTAATTTAGTACCTGGGAGCTACTTCTGAGCCAAAGATACTGGGCAAGGGATTTGACTATTTTAAGGTTTTTTACCATCAGGTCCAACTGGTAAATTGAACCAGCCATTCCCTGACGGAGTTCAGTGGGATTCAACCCACTTTTTAAAAGCTCAGCATCAGCCCAATTTTGCCAGTGTGCTGGAACAAGCACATTCCACCTTGGTGGACATTTAGGTGGAGGAATTTGGACATTGCTCCACATAGATGGTAATTTCAAAGGGGTGATACTTACATTATTTGTAACCATTTTGGAAAGAAATTTGGTATTTGGAAATGTGGTATTGGAATGGAAATTGGTATTGGAATGAAAATGCTGTAATCGAATGGAAATGCTAGAAAAACCTAAAAATGAGAAAAAATAGAAACCCTAAATTAGAATCCCTTAGTAAATTTAGGGACTTAGACGCAGTTCATATACCAGGGATATCAAGTACTCCCTTGCTAACTGAATTATGACATTAAGATGACTTATCAGCTAATGACACATTGCACACGAAATCTTGGAATTTCTTATTGGGGATTTTTGTTCTCTGAGGTCGATGGTATGATGTAATTTCGGCTTCAGTGCAGTTGGAATCTGAGTCTGATGCAATATGCTCAGGTTCATCCTGCTCAGTAGTAGGAGTAGGACTATGTGAACCTTCGGTAATTCGCTCTGGTTCATCCTGATCAGTAGTATGAACAGGACCTTGTGAACCTTGAGCCACGGTTTCCGAATGCCAAGAAGGTAAATTTGAACCATGATAATGTTTCAACCTATCAAAATGTATATTTTGAAACATTCTTTTGCCAGACTCTTTGCATTGAAGCCTATAGATCACATCATTAATGACCTCTTTGACTATGAATGGTCCTTGCCATTTATCCTGGAATTTAGTTGGACCAGGATCAAATGACTTTCTATGGACCATTACTGGATCCCCTGTTTTGAAGGCCCCTGGAGTGCATCTAGCATTCCAGTTCCTTTGCGCTACCACTGAGGATTTTTCAAGACTTTCGCGTGCAAAATCGTGTACTCTAATCATGTCATCTTGTAAGCGATTTATGTATTCCAAAGGTGAAGAACGTTTCATGCCAAGGTAGGAACCGTGAGCTAAGTCAATTGGAAGTCTAATTTCTCTCCCTAAATGCATTCTTGCAGGAGTGTAACCTGTAGAAGAATTAACTGCAGAACGAATGCTTAACATTGCAAAGGGAAGTATCGTATCCCAATTTCCTGGGTTATCTCTACATAACTTAGCTAAAATATTTGCAATTACAAAATTTCTATTCTCACAACTCCCATTTGATCTAGGACAATAGGGTGCAGTCCTGATTTTTAATGAGCCAAGTAATTTAGCCATTTCTCTCATTAATCTACCATCAACATTTTGTCCCTGATCACTTAGAAGTACGCTACACATTCCATAGCGACATAGATATTCTGTGATCAGAGTATGTACTAATGTTTCTGCAGATGTTTCACGCAACGCGTAACACTCGACCCATTTTGTAAATTTATCGCAAACAACAAATAAATATTTCATGCCATTGAGGCTAGGATTTACTGGACCCATTAAATCAAAATCAAGTCTATCACTAGGCAACCCTATAATCGCTTTTCTGGCTTTGGCCCTACCATAGGCATGTGGACGATTACGTAATGCACATGGATCACATTGTTTAATATAATCATCAATTGAGGTATTACTTTTAGGCCACCAAAACCTTTCACGAATTCGCAATTTGGTTTTTTCTGGACCCAAATGACCAGCTGATGCGTCAGAATGCATCTGCTCCAAAACTTTATTTCGTAAACACTTTGGTACCACAAATTGATCAACATGAGATCCAGTTGGTTGGATCCACTCATGATAAAGTATACCATCTCTAAGGAAAAGACGATCCCAGTTTGTAACATAAATCCTAAGAGACATATCATAACCTGAATATTTTTCAAATTCTGGTCTCTTTTCAGATTCATTTTTCCACTCAATAATTTTCTTGATTTCAAGATCAGAATTTTGAGCGTGTTTTTGGGAACCTTGGTCTTCAGGCCATTCTATAGGTTTAATCGTCTTTGAAATGGTATTTAACTTTTCGGCTGATGTGGTACTTTGAAGCGCAGAAATAGAAATAGGAGTTTCTGGAGGGTCATATTGCGTACCCTGGTCTACTAACCCAATCGAGTTACTCTCCACCCTCTCACAATGCTTACAATTTATACATGGTCTACGGGACATTCCATCGGGTAAGATGTGAATTTTTCCTGGTCTATACTCGATGTCAAATGAGAACCGACTTAAAAATTCTAACCATCGTGCAAGCTTATTTTCTAAAGATTTAAAGGACATAAGCCATTTTAGCGACGCATGGTCAACCCGAACAGTAAAATGTGACCAGAGATAATGTTTGTATGATTTTAATAAGTCAATAACTGCTATCAGTTCACGTTGAGTGGTACACCACCTTCGTTCTTCACGACTAAGACATCGTGAATGATACGCAATTATTTTCTCCTCCCCGTCTACTTCCTGTTTGATTATCCCTCCCAAGGCAAAAGCACTCGCGTCAGAATCAACTATAAATTTCCCTTCTGGGGTAGGATAAGATAATATAGGGGGGGATACAAGTTTATCTTTGAGATCTAGAAAAGCAATTTCTGCCTCTTTAGACCAGGCAAAACCCTTTTTCTTTGCGGCAATTTCATGCAAAGGGCGACAAATTGCTGCAAAATCCTTGATAAATTTACGCAAATATGAGCAGAATCCTACAAAACTGCGCACTTCAGTTATCGACTTTGGAGTTGGCCACTCAGTGATAGCTTTTACCTTTTTAGGGCAGCTTTGAAGGCCTTGATCTGTAGCTAAATAGCCACAATATTCGACTGAATTTTGCAAAAAAATACATTTTTTAGGTTTAAGTTTGAGATTAGCTTCTCTTAAACGAGTAAAAATTGTAGCCAATCTCTTTATTGCCTCTTCAAATGTTGATGCAAATGATAAAATATCATCAAGGTACAGGATTAATTCTTTTAACGTTAAATCTTGCATCACTCTGTCCATTAATCTCTGAAACGTCCCCGGGCAACCGGCAAAACCAAAAGGCATAACCAGCCACTCATAAAGACCATTAGGACCATGGAATGCTGTTTTCGGTATCGTATTTTTAGATATGGCACACTGATTAAAACCTTGGATAAGATCCATGGATGAAAAGAATTTAGCGCCTGATAATGAGTCCACTGCCTCATCTATATTTGGAAGACGATATGCATCTTTGCACGAAAGGTTATTTACAGCGCGATAATCAATACAAACCCTCCATTGTCCAGTTTCTTTCTTTTGAACAATAACAGCATTAGAAGACCATGCAGAATGACTATCTCGGATAAGACCACCTTCTTTTAGCTTTTTGATTTCCTTACTCAAAATTTCCTTCTTATCGGCAGCCATTTTTCGAGGCTGCTGTTTAACCGGTTTATTATCACCAGTGTCGATTTCAAATGGCATTGAGTCATTGTAACCTAGATCAAAATCACCCTTTGAGAAAACGTCTTGGAAATCAAAAAGTAAATTACGGAAAGTCCTAGCCTGAGAAATAGACAATTTTGAACAACTACGATTGAAAAGATCTTTGAGATGTTCTGGGAGTGACATCTCCAAGTTAGATAAGTTTTCAGGCTCCCCTTCTAAGGTACTCTGGGGACCTTGAAGTAAGTTTTGGCGTAAGGTGTCCCCTAACTCTGATGTTGAAAAATCAGGGTCACTTATTGCTACATTAACGGACCTAGTGGAATCTGTTTTCATACTAGCTATACGAATTGTGCGATCTTCACAAGTTTCAATAATATCCCCCTCACCCTGATCTTTGCTTACTGCTAAAACTGTACCCTTTTTAAAATTCTTAGGTCTTTCACCTAAATACAAGAATTCAAGTTCCCATTTGCGCCGAGAAGAATCAATTATTCCATGCGGAGTAAGAACTTCAGTTTTTTTAGTCAGATCAGGATCAGGTGAAATAACTGACAGTTGAGAGGAAGTTGAAACAGAAGACAAGCGTACAGGAAGAAACTGTTTACTCCCTGGTTGGAGCCTGATGTGTTTGTCCAATTTTACAAAACGTACACTTGGAATTCCACTAGGGGTGGTCGCCTCTGTTATGATATCGACCTTTTGAGTTGGGAAATCTAAGTATTTTTTACCTTCGCTTTTCCATCGATTGATGATAGAACCTTCATAATAATCTAAAAATTCCTGGCCTAAAATAACAGGCATGACTGAATTAAATACTACAAAATCTATCAGATATGTCTGAGTACCTATTTTTACAGATAACAGAATGTGACCTTTGAAGGCAACAGATTCACCAGACACTGACAAAATCCAAGAATTTGATGGTATAAGAGTAGCCTTGACGTCTGAAGGTAATTTATTAAATTGTTCGATGTTCAAGCAAGAGCAATCTGCACCTGAATCAATAAGGCAATTATATTTTGAGTCACAAATAACACCAGGAACAAAAATGCTTGATCTGCCTAAAGCTGATCTTATTTCTGGCTGGTTATTATCGAATTTCCAACGCTGAATTGCTGTTTTGACATCAAAATCTTCTTTTGTCAAAGGCCCAATAAGAGTTTTAGGAACGAAAATCTCTTGTTGTTTCAGAATAATGTCTTTGATCTCTGACCATTCTTTTGATAAAGGCCCAATATCCCCTTCCCGAGGGATTTTTTCTTGATGACCAGATTTTTCCTCGATCTTAAGAATTGATGTTAATAATTGGTCATCGACTCCCTTTATATAGTTAAGGAACTCTGGAGACTGATCAGTTATTTCCGGTCTTGTTTGTCTCCCTGACTCGACCGACTGGCGTTTAAAGAATTCTGATCTTCTGGAGACTTTGAATCAGAATTGGTTTTTGACTTATTATTCTTTTTTTTAGAATAATAATTGTCTTTAAACTGCTTTGGAGGTGTCGGGGCTGCTGAGTACCTACAATTAGGATAATCAGATGCATAGTACATCTCCTCCATGCGACCAGTTAAGTAGTCTAAATGAAGAGCCTGGGCATCCCTAATCTGATGCACTTCGCTTATAATTTCAGATTTAATAGTCTTGAAATTGGGTTGTTCAGCAGTAGAGAAACGAACAGAAGGTTGGCTGCCCTCCTTTTTTTTGTTATTTTGGAAGTGGTTGGCAAGTTCAACCGCTTCCATTAGAGATTTTGGCCTGGAATTCATTGTCCATGTTTTTACGTATGGATCAATTATGGCGTTAAGGAAGGCTCTTAGCCCCATTGATTTTTGAAGTTCGCTCTCCTCACTACTACCCCCCATCCTTCGAACGATGTTTGAAATGTTTTGGGACAAAGCCTCAAAAGATTCACCCTTTTGCTGAATTAGTAAATCTAATTCAGTTACAAGAGTGTCGAAGTCGGTCTTTTTTTTAAAAACCAGGATTAATTCATCCCAAATTCTCAGATGAGTTAAGGTCTCTGGGTTTGGGATACCCCCAATGATCTTTTTCGCTTTGCCTTGAAGGCACGACAACAGCTGAACACAGCGATTCTTGTCGTTTAGCGCATAATTGTCGGCCACCACCGTGAATTCAACTTGAAAAAGTTCAATCGACGTAGTACCATCATATCTAGGATATGACATCTTTTGCGGTACATGGCGAGACGCAAAGGACATTTCTGACATATTTCCCTGAACAGGGATATTAGGTAATATGTGAGGGGTGTTAGATATAATATTCCCTTTGGCTTCTTGTGGACTGCTAAAACTGTTGCCCACAGATGAACTTGGGTTACACCGACATGAGGTACAGATAGAATGATATCCTATACCGGTATCAGTTTGTGGAACAGTTTTATATGCAGGTACTGGTGCATCTATTAAATTGTACGATATATTATGGGATACATTTTGACTAAATGGCTGTCTTTCATCAGCGAATGTGACTGTCCCCCCTCTAGGAAAATTAAGTGAGCCTAAACTCAAATCTTGCATTATCAAACTGTTTTGTCGAGGTTCAGATATTGGAAAATAGCTCCCATGATGCTCTCCCTGGACAGCCGGTATAACCGAAACTCCCCGGGGTGAGTTATGATACCTGTGAAATGATCTAGTATCCATTGGAGGTATATTGGAAACAATGTCAGATCCCCCATCAAATGACATAAGGTCCCCTCTAGGAGAATGGAATTGCTCTATATGAGGGGTCGATGACGGTCTTAAATTGCTCCGTGAAAAGTGAGAGGGTGTTAATAATGGACGGTCATCAGTCAAGGTCTCCCCCCCAAACTCAGTTGAAAATTGACTATGATCAGCCTGGATGACTGTATCTGAAGGGCGAGTAGCGTTATTAAAAAATGCCATATCAGTAGGCTATCTAGTAGTATTTTATTGTATGATTACGGTATGAAAAAAATCACCCGTAAATCATCAAAAGTATTTTAACTATTAAGGCTGAGTAGAACTTAGAGTTACAAAGTGTCAAGTGTACTACTAATGATCAAGAAAAAAGCTATACAAGTACTAGTCAGCTAGTCAAAAGAATTAAAAATTTTGAAATTTTTGTTACACCAAATAATGTCTCAAAATTTATGAAAAAAATGGCCATTAAGTACCTTTGCGTAATAATCAGAGCCTTTATGTTGTTAATATTCATTGTGAGGTAATACAAAATTGGAATACATGCAAATTTAACAAAATATGGTCCATCTTAAAGCCACGAGGTTTTCGGAACAATGGGGTTCAATTCGCGAATTCGATTTGTGAAAATAAAAATTTTTAAATTGATAAATTACCTATTTAAAATATTTTAAAACGTGCAGGGCTCTAGTGAGAAGTAAAGTGAACCTTAGTGCAGATAACAAGTAGCTTTAAGATGGATTTAGGATATTATATTACATGTTTATTGCATATTAATACGAGAGCATAATTCAACATGACCTACTGTATACAAACCGCTATAAAAGAGAAAGAACGGAATAATGTCGGATTGCGAGTCAATTTCGGTCCGATCTGAAATGCAGACCTGACCGGAATACTGTCAGTTTGCGGATCGAATTGCAAGTTATTGTTCATAAATA
>JAUCNG010396589.1:0-10683 GCA_032353305.1 Cephalothrix spiralis
CACTTTGTAAGACCCCGTGACCGTAATGGCTAAGGCCGATGTGATCGTGGGTCAATGTAAATATATATGTAAGAATGTCGTATCTATGAATAAAAGAATTTATTACTAGTTCAACCCCTTTGGTAATACCCCTTTGCTAGAAGACAATTAAGTTTTTCAAACACAGAAATATAAATCAATAAATAAGTATCTTAATGTTTAACACTATTAAATACACGAACTTCATAAACAAAAATGCATCCTGATTATTATTTCAGTTAACGAAACTAAATATTTCGAATAAATTAAAGAAAGATATCAGAATTAATAACATAATTTTAGAACAGCCTTATTATATAAACAAGTTTTACACTCTGTACCATCAAGTACCATATGGTAGCTTACCACCTGAAAGGTGTTTAAATATAGCATTGTGGTTTAGTCATTTAAGGACACATCATCGCTCTACAACACACAATTCAAAACATAGCGTACATGCTAAAAATAGCTCATTTCTACGTTTTAAGAATACACGTTCGTAGGCCTATTGACAGATGAAAGTTTGACATGGAATAAATTAACATTAATTACAGGAGTAACACGTAGTATATGTAAAAAATATTCACGTATAAACAAAAAAAATTGGTTTTACCCACTAACTCGAAATTACACTTAGGCGAAACCCGATAGAGCAAAAATCGAAATAGGCACCCCTACTGACCCCTATCAGTAATAATTAACTCATTGAAAATTTCGAAAAATAGATCGTTAATTTATGTTTAATGTTCATCGATGCGATACGCGGTAAATACCAAGATATTTGATTATAAAACCATATTTATCAAAAATACTTGAAAACAATAGACGATTTAGTTTTCTTTGATTTTTGGGACAAATATTTCACAGTTTTTAAAAATCTTAAATCAATTTCAAACTTTATTGTTAATTAAATATGTTATTAGAAGTTATTGAAAAATGTTTTAAATTTTAATCTTATTTTAATATTGCATTATTTTTTAATATGTACATTTGTAAATTGTAATAAACTTTAGTTGTTTATTTATTTACTTGTAAGTTGTAAGGAGATTCCATTCAAACAATTTTAAATAGGGCGACTATTTTCATTTTTGCTTTAATAGTGGAATCAGCCTTCGTGGAATTACGCGTTCATAGTGGGAATTCACCGAAAATTGAACTGTGGTAAATATAGGACATATCCATATTGTCAAGGAAATAAAAATAATAGTACAGGTGTACGGATTTCACAGTTAGATCGACTTAATCTGAGTCCAATGCATATGAATTTAGATTCTAATTCAGCGAGCTGCAGACCTGCAGTTATCGCTACTGTGAAATCCATAGACCTGAGTATTTTTCGTGAGTTTCAATATATAAAAGCCTGTTATGACTGCAATTAAAAATTGCTTTCCAAATATCACTTATTATCTAGATAATCTAGATAGATTTTTTTGGTCTAAATTGGTTTTTAGTTTTGTTATAAGCATAAGCCCCTTCCCCGTATTTATAAAGGCTTTGGTGTTCAATGTTCGGACTCCAGTGGAACCACTTCTCACTGAGCTGAGCTGGGGGAATTGCTTTGAAGTTTGAATACATTCAAGGACGGCAATACCATGTACAATCCAGTTTGCATACATACAAAGATAATCAGGATGGAATTTTCAAGGATGAAGCATACACAATTATGTAAATCAATGACACTCGGTGTGTGTCATGACAGTATTTCCTTCCCTTCTTGTGACAGTATGGCACGTTTGTCCTCCTGATCCTGCAAAAGAAACAAATTTTAAAATATGAACATCAGAATACGAAAACAGTTTAGGACAAATGTCGGGGTAAGACTGAAACGCGGAAATTACGCGGACTGCGGACTCGCCGCGGAATATAACAGTCTGATACGTAGAATCCTGCCTCGCGGACCGGACTAAGCAAGACATATAATTATAAGGCTTTAAAAACCAAAAAATATGTCATAGTTACATTTGAAAAATGAAAAAAATACTGAATAAAGAGTTAGTAGCCATGGGCCTACTCAGTGGAATTTTGTATGATTAACGCTGTCGAATGCCTTGTGACTTGTGTATGTCTACAAAAACTCTAAAAGGTGTAAGAGCCAGAGTTACGCAAAAATATAAAAAATCCCAAAATAAATCTCATGATATCAAATAAAATCTTGAAGATTATAAAATCCCAAATAATAATTAACAGATTAAAAAAATTCTCGCAAATAATGAATTTCAAGATATTTTGATTTTTTCATAAGGGAGTTTTAGGGATTTATTTATTTTTGTTATTTTCATTTTTTCAAGTGTTTTTTAAATCTTCAAAATTTTATTTGACATCACGAGATTTTGTTTTGGGGGGGGGGGATTATTCTTGAAGTGATTATTTGGGGATTTACTTTATTTTTTTTAAGGCTTTGTATAATCATCTATAATCCGGGCCGCGAGGAGAGGATTCCGCGTTTTAGACTGCTATATTCCGCGGCGAGTCCGTGGTCCGCCTAATTTCCGCGTTTCAGTCTTACTTCAAATGTCGTAAATACATTTAGATTAAAATAAAAATTATTACCAGCTGGATTTATAAATATACTTGTCTACTTGACAGCTGTATTGAAGCAGTTGGGAATGTGGATAAATGATGACGACAGCTAAAATAATTGGTATATTTATGCCTATTCTACGAAGTGAGATATTTGAATTGTATGCTAATAAGATGAATAAAAATAAAGCATTTTCAACTTTTATTAAATCTGGTAAAATAATTACTGAATGAAAACATGATCCATCGTTAAAAGTAAGTATGTGGATACATGCAATATATCTCAATAAAAAAGGAAACACTCTAGATTACGTTATATGACTTATTCACACATATTTTTAAGGCTGGGAGAATGAGAGAAATATGCCCAAAAATGCATGGTCGTCTCTTCCAAATAAAAGATTTGGCACAAATCCGTTTATAAACAAGGCTAGTTAGGCTACCCAAATGACCATTGGTTTCAATTTTCCCCAGTCTAAAAATGCTATCAATCATAGAAACTAGAAAAAGACGGACGTTTAAAAGATTGGGGTGCACTGGGGAGGAGCATCTCGATACCCTCATCTGAATTCAATTGCTTATTTTCATTTCTCAAAAATAACAAGGCGAGGCGTGTCGAGATGGGGAGGGAGTCAGATAATTATCCGTATACCATCCATCCCAAAATGCAGCATATCTATACCATGAAATATACATGTTATCGCAGGAAGGCACTAGCAAAAAAGTTTGATACTTCTTGCGCCTTATAAGTGCACCCACGACATTTAAATTCATAATTGGATTTTCGTTACATTAGGTTTTTCTTCTATATAGGGCGTCAGATGACTAGCTCAAATAGACACAATGGTCCGCTTGCTCAGTATTTACCCTTAGGCCTGTAGACCTAACCCGCACTCTAATCTATTTGTCCCACTCCACGTGTTTAACCTGACTGAGCCACCCATGAAGCTATGCGCTGAGAAACTTGCTTAAGATTAATTCTACCAGATGGAAAATGGTGTTGAGACTGGGTATCGTTCCAGGGACCCCTGGATTGCTGTCCGAGCGCTCTGACCACTTCACCACCAGGTCACAAAGGCAGATTAATATTTTAAAATCAATGTAGCTCACTTGTTTATGGACGGATTCACGCCAAATCTTTTTGTTTAGAAGGGTCCTTCCATTCCGATCCCCATCGTTATCTGAATACTTATCTTATTCACCGTGAATATAATAAGTATTGAGAAAACGAAGGTAATCGGAATAGGGTCCTTCAAAATAAGTCACAATCTGGCTGGTTCCTATGATTGGGATAGAGAACGCTCACTATTGTTTTAAATGTCCACGATCGACCTCATTTTGTCTTAGTTTCATATCGTCTGAACTGAGAATGAGGTATGATATTGGACCCTGGGAATGAGGATGATTCTAACTGTGACATTAAATCTAGAAAAGCAGTCAAGCCATGCTGAGCACACTGTTTCGATGATAAAACTTAATAAACTTATATTAAAGATGACATTTTAAGATATAAAATGTTCATTTTTTACTAAAAAAATGTAAGCCCTACTGGTTGATATCTGTACTATACTATACTATGTACATTGATACAGGATATAAAAATCCAGGTAAAACCTGTACTTTAGCACGGTATAAAAAATCATAATTGGCTCATGGTTGGTATCATAGAACAGGTTTTTATGTGCATGAAATAATTTACAATATAAAAATATATTTGTGAGGAAGAAAATAACCAAGTTATGAAAGAATTTTATAAAACAAAACAAATCCCCGACACAGTTAGGTTCTGTGCTTGAAATAGTTAACGAAATAAAAAACATGTTACATTTACGAGGAAGAAATAACCAAGTCGTCAAAGAATTTTATAAAACAAAACAAATCTCCGATACAGGTTACACATACGCTTAAGCCCTGCCACGTGCAAATAAGGCATCAGAATAATCAAAATTTATTCGTTAAGAATCCAAAATATTAAAAAAAGAGAATTTTTATTTATTTTCCTTCGATTAAGCTTTTGAGGGGCAGAAATGAGTATCCACTAAAGAACAGACCAATGATTTAAACCATAACCGAGGTCTTTGAAAATGCTGATCCCTCGGGGGTCGCCTGGGTAGGGGTGGGGGCAAAAAACGTGATTTTTTGGGATTAAATAAAAATTAGAATTTTTTTCATTTGCCCCCAGGGGGTAGGGCTGGTCAATTAAACCCCAAAAAGTGATCAGACCGACCCCCACGTTTTTGCCCCTCACCCCTACCGAGGAGGGGGCAAAAATCTAAACCCCCGAGGGATCAGCATTTTCCAAGACCTCTTTCCAGAAATATATAGTTTGTGATGTGGGGGTCATCTATCCGCCAATATGAAAAACCGAGGGGGGGCACTTTTGGTATAAAAATAATTGCCCTCGCCAATTTTTCCATCCAATGCTGACCATTTTTAAAAAACATTATTTTTTAGTGGGAAATCCCCTAAGTTAAAATTATATTTTTTCAACACTTTTTTGTAATAGTTTACAACTAAATAAAGGAATTGATTTTTTTAAATTTTAGATTGCTATTAAATTAAATGTTCCTCAACGAATGCTATTATTGAGCTACTGAAAGGGCAGATTATTAATCCATCGTATGATCTCTTATTATTCTGATGCCTTTTGGATTAAAATACTATAATAAGAAATCATCGAATTATTACAGCTATGGCTTTTTTGCAGTGCGCGCCGTGCGCGCCTTCTTGCGTTCTGCTTTTCTTCTGTAAGGGTATTTCTTTGGATCTCCACTAACTACATAACTAAGGTCCTCCATAATTCCACTTATTGAATCGAAAACTAAAACAAAACGTATGAAAATAACACATGCGCAGTAGTGAAGCATATATAATAACACAAGGGTGCACACTCTTCCATAATATGAGTCTGAACATTGCAGAAAAAGGCATTAAATGTAATTTAAAAATTAGTTTTATTCAATATTTCAAAAGGGTAGTATACTAATGAGGCCCTCCGAAGTCATACCGAGGCAATTTGCATACCCGACAGTTGCCGAAGTTTAATCGGCTATGTAATACAGCCTGTATTATGGTAATTAGGCTTCCAAAGCGAGGCTTCCGAATAAGTCTTTCCAGTCATTACCATAAAAAAGGCTGTCATTACATAGCCGATTGAACTTCGGAAAATGTCGGGACACTGTTTACAAGAAATACAAGGTGTAAAAAGAAACCTAACGTGTTAAATACACATGTGTATACAACCTTTGACTTTTTTTAATAAGTTTTCTGCAAATTAAGTAGTAAGTCGAGATGACTTCTGTCAAATTTTTGGTATAGAATCTAGTAAGCAAACTAAATTTTATTACGCAAACTTTGAGTTATGATTTTTATTATTTATTTTTTTTATTATGATTATTTTGTTTGCTACTTTTTTTTTAAATCTCAATTATTTATAAAAATGTAAATTATATTCGAGTTTTTTTTGTTTTTTTGTTTTGGATTGTTCAATTTATTACTTCCCGTTGTTATTATTATTGCTATTTTGTTTATTTAAATCTGTATTTATAATTGTCTCTTTTGAAAATAAAAAAAATTATAAATAAAAAAAAAACCTGGTCGACCCATAAAATTATTCTTGGAGTGTGTACCCTAATCAATACAACATTTACAGGCATTTTGTGCCCAGAGTGTTGTGCAATCACACAAAAATAAAGCAAAATTAATCAGTATATTCAGGCCTCCGATGTATGGAATTGGAATCTAATCATGAAAAAAAAATTTGACTCAAAATATAGAATGCTTTGTTAAAAATTAGACTTTTGTTGGAGCATAACCCGGCTAATAACTAGTTGCGACAATTCTTCACTTTGGTGAAATTCGTACCAAGTGAGCTAAAAGTGGTATCTCAGAGGCCTGGATATATTTGGAATAACAGCGAGTTTATGTATTTGCAAAGCATGTAAGCGGATTCTCAAAATATACACGTAATTCCATAATAAATACGCTTCAACAGAAATTCTATATACTTACTACTTTTTCCCCCAGTTTGTTGTACAGTATCCCCAAAACCACCTCCAAATCCAAAATCATTAGCATCATTACCACCAAAAAAGGAATCAAAGTTTCCAAAATGTCCACCAAACATATCGTCGTCATCATCAAAAAGACTACTGAAACGACCCTTTGCTCGTTTCTTTCCTTTTTTAAATCCTTCTCCATCTGCCTTTTTCCTTTTTTGTTTAAAATTGTTCATTTGATCATCAAAATCTTTGAAAAAGTCCCCAAAATCGAAATTAAATCCTTCAAAACCACCTCCAGCTCCACCTCCAAAACCACCTCCTCCGAAATTGCTGTTAATTCCATCCTCTCCAAAATTATCATAAGTCTTCCTTTTCTCAGGATCACTCAAAACTTCATAAGCTGCAAAAAATAGGAAGCAATGTTATTGTTAAGTGATGCCATTGGTTAGGCCTACTGTTCGGTTACCCCGCCAAAATATTAGAGTTTTTATTTCCACCCGCTTGGTCTTACCAAAGTACTGTTTGGTCTACCTGACAAGAAACACATCGATCATAATTTTGGCTAAACAAGTAAATCAGCAAAAAAACAGCAAAAATGTCTGAATTTTTTTAAGCTTTCCTAAGGTTCTTCATTAGAGTATAAATTATAACAAATTTTTTACACTAATCATGGTTAAAAGAACGACAAATGATAATATCATCACTTTATTCAAGATAAGAAGACAGGCAGGGAAACTACAAGTACATAATACTTAGTTATACAACAATGTAGGCATATTATCCCACGAAGGGTCATTCCGAGCACTAAAGATCACAAATTAGGATACAATAGCTATTTTTGAGATAGCTTCTCTGAAAACTTTAAATGATAACTCATTATTGTCAATCAGTTTGTGAATGTCTTTCAGGTGTTTCATGTTTTCGTTATCGATATACCCAGATACTTATGAAGGCCTTCATAAGTATCTGATATACCCTCTAGATCCAATTTCAACAGCAACAAATTTTGTCTTAACATTATTAGATTCAATGTCACTTATGAGAGGTGAGTATTTTGTAATAAAAACATAAAAGGTGGGAGAAAACGAAGCCGAACAATGAAATACCACAAAGTAAAAAATCCTGATTTTACCTTTTGCTATTTCAATAAATTTTTCTTCTGCCCTTTTCTTATCCTTATCCTTATTTTTGTCCGGATGATATTTAAGTGCAAGGTTTCTGAATGCCTTTTTGATTTCTTTTTGTGTTGCAGTCTTTTTAACACCTATAATGTCATAATAATTTTTAGAAGCAGCAGTAACTATTGTTACAAGTGCTGCATGGCACACTGCGCAGAATATGAAGTAATTATTGATAAGCATATTGAGCCTGAAAAAAACAAACAGAAACATTATCATTACAACACCTGTAGAAGAATAGAAGTATTAGATAGAGATCCCATAAGAACTAGATATGTAGAACGGCAGACCTTTACCAGGTCTGTTACAGTTCCAATCAAGGTCTCATAGAGGAGGTCCAACATCTTCAGCTTTGTATAGATCAGAGGTTCATTGGATAGTTGATTGACGGCTTAATGGTTTTCCTTATGATAATAATGTATTTAATGTATCCTGCCCTAACCTAACCCTTTCTCTCACGAGCAAAACATATGGTGCTGTCACTCAGTTATCCAACTAACCTCATACCGATATGATAGACCTTTCAACTATGTGACCTTGTTCCAATCCATTATCATAAAAGGTGGAAAAGGGTTTAGGCACGCCAAGATACCGGACGTTTTTAAATTTTCTACGCCAAAGACATTACCTCAAAATGTCAGTACGCCGAGATAGAAACAACTAAATTACACGACGATGAAAGTATGCCGAAATTATTTAAACAAAAAATAATAATACACATGCACTATGAAAGTCATGTACGCGCATCTTGAATAACAGTTGGTTTTATTTGATTTTTTGCCGATTTATTAACATAGAATTGTATTTTTTTAATGGATAGCTCATAAAAAATAGTATCTCTATACCTGAAGTGATTTTTATTTTTCTCTAAATTCAATATTTACGCAGCTAGTGGCCAAAAACCTCATTTTTTGACCTTAGGGCCAACTCTGTCTCCTCTTAGGGTTTTGATCGCAGGTTAATGACACTTATATATAAGCTTCATTAGAACATAGGCTACATTGTACGATGAGTTTGCAACGAAATTTCAATTAGGGGCCGAGCTTATTAACTTCGGCCTGGAGGTCGAGGTCAAAAATGAAAGTCATAGAGAGTTTAATTTATTGGATAGCTTATGAAATTCTATGAACCAAGGATTTTTTTTCTATAGTTCATATTTACAGCGTTAGGACAGTCACAAAGGGCAAAAAAGTCGTCGTATTTTAAAGGATAGCTCATAAAAACATAATCTTTTACAATTTAAAAACTTTGTATGTGATACCTGAAGATAACAAGCAATAAAGGTTTACTTTTTGATACGGCGTATAAATAACAATATAGATCTACGTTCAGTTGAGCAGTACATTTTGAGCCTCAGTTGAATTGGCACATCTACAAGTGATATTTTAGCTTTTACGGTGTAAAATACATCAGTATAGATCTACATTAATTATTGTTTTCTGATCGTTGATCTAATGTTGGCGGCCTAACCTACTGTCTCAGTTAGATTAACAATTGATCTTTTCAGTGTGCATGATGACAAGTCATAATTTCCAGAGTCATTACAAAAATTGAGTCAATTGATTCAATCATTTGTCACATAATGTTTTTATGTACCTTTCAAAACTTCAAAAGATATTATGCATATAAATATGGTATTAATTAATTCTATTCAATATTTATATAATTTATGGCGCAAAAATATAATTAGGCAAGCACTCTTTAATAACAACAAAAAGTACATGTACTTAGGTTTTCAAAAATGCACCAATTTCTTATCTTATTTTTTATTAAAATACTGTACAGGGACTTTAATTGTCCAAACATTAATTGGTCAACATTATCTGTAAACCAATTGCCTCTCGTGAACGTAATGAAACTATGCAGAAAACTGACCAAACTTTGAAGGAGAAGGGCCTTCCCGGTCTTGATAATGTTGTGAAATAAGAATATCGTAAAGATAAAGACGCCATGTCCGGTGCCTGTTCTGGACACCCGAACAGTGAAATTTCTTTTCTCTTTGTTTTTATAAAAAATGAAATAAATTATCAATTATAAAAACAAAATTGCCTCAGATAGGAAGTCCAACAAGCTCTGAGTGATCTCTTAGTCAATCATGGGCTGACCCAGATGCAACATGAGCCAACCCGTGAAAATAATATCCTTGATTCTCTCTCTCATCCGCTCCAAAAGAACATTGATCATGGCGAATGAACACAGAGAAAGGCAGTTAGATTTATAACAGGTGAATACAGGATTAGAACTGAATAAGGAGTACCGTAAACCTGGGTAACATTGGACAGTCAATTTTGTCCCATTTGCAAAAGAACCACCCGATGTTTTTTTTCTCATATGATTAGAACTCTTCTTGTTCTAATCATACAGGGAAAAAAACATAGGGTGGTTTTTTTGCAAATGGGACAAAATTGACTGTCCAATGTTACCCGCAAGTTCAATGTTACCCTGGTTTACGGTACTCAGCATGCTCAGTAGATCTTAATATAGGGTTCATTCAAAAAATCAAAATGCGAAATGGTCTTAAAATTCTCCAAAAATCATATTAAATTTATTTCTCTGGTACAACAAATTACTAAAAATGTATTATATTCTATTTTTACTGGCATTGCATGCAAAAATGCAAAGAAAAAAACAATTTAGAAATCGTAGAATTATTGAGGCCCTATTCATGTTTTGCGACGAACAGGATGAGGCCTAAAAATTGACATTTTGCTTTAAAGCTAAATTTAAAACTGGGGCTTTATCCAGGACGAGACGACGAACCTTCTGGCAACTGCGACAAATTTGAAAATTGGCCTATATAATTTTCTAATATAAAAACTGAAAATTTTTCCTCACCTCGCTTTGCTTGGCTCCATATTAGAATATTGGTTACTTTGTTGAAAGAGGGCCCAAAAAAATGTAAGGCATTTTTCTGTTAGCTCTTGATTCCTTTACAGCTAGGTGATAATAGAAATTGTGTCAAATAT
>JAUCNG010396700.1:0-16711 GCA_032353305.1 Cephalothrix spiralis
TTTAAATCATCAATTTAACATTTGCGTAGGTCATCACGGCACTAATTTGCTGCGGGAATGTTGAGGTGTAAATGGCCTCGTGCACGCGAAACGCACTTTGCCATTGATCGAAAGTCAATGGTGGTTGTTTGTGTAAGCGTGCGAAACTAAAACAGGGATTACATAACTGATCCTCATCGATCACCAACTGCATGTGTTCAGCCTTGTGTTTTTGATGTAATTTAGCTAATTCGATGTAATCATTGTTCCAAATTCTACGTCTGAACTTGTCATCTGTAATCGTACCTATTGGAATCCCATTAGCTACAAAACCCATGTCCGGTTCCTGACCCCGACTGGTGAATATCCTAGGATCGCTGAATGGCGCCTAAACGTTACCTAACCCCCACGCTGAAAATCTGAAAACTGATGATTGTATGGATCATTGGGAACGTCAAGACCTGAACGAGAATCATAACGAGTACCTGCTACTTCCGCTGGATACCTAAATGGCTGAACGTGCTCATATCTTGCGTATGAATGAGAATCATATGTCCCCTTGCTACTTCAGCTGAATACCTAGATGGCTAAACGTGCTCTTTTCTTGCGTATGGATGATACTGGTGACTACCAGCTATACCGGTACTCTCCTCTGCTCTCCTTTGATGCTCAGGAAACTGATACTGAGTATGGAGACTGTTAACCACGTTACAAAATTGCAATTTGCAGAATAATAAAAACACCTTACAACAAGGAATCACTATAAAACTTTTAGCTAACTCACAACCTAACAGCTCGGCTGTTCAACGTAAAAGGAAGTAACTACTCTGTTCATATACGATCGCACAGCTCACCATGTAACTTACATAATATTTCTTCACCATGACGAGAAATCGTGCCTCCAACCGATTGACGGTGGTTAACCAGTAAATGGCAATAATATAATACCAATGACGTTATGTAGGATCATAAATGTATTTATGTGTAAAATAATTTAATTTTATGCACAATAATTGTATAACAAACGATAACAACATCATACCACTGTCCGGTTGTACCACGACGGGCAAACATCATACACTCTAGCACACACATCTAAAAAACAGGCCCATGCACCTTAATTTACATAAAAATAACAGATTCCTCATAATATATCAATGTTGTTTGTCTCTCGAAACGTTCTTTATTTCATTATATCATTATTATCAATTCAATTTGAAATTTCATTTTCAGACTTGAGCTTAAAAATTTTGCCGCCAGGGAAGAGAAGAAATTTACTGCAAGTGTGAATGATGATTCATTCATAGTAGATTTGATAAATGAAATCGCCAGAGTTTTCTTAGCAGCGGAAGACGCTAGAGCACAGGTAATCAAATTATGTTATTCTATTTTTTACGTTTTTTCAGACATTTTTTCAACGTGTTGTATTTTTCGATTAGGTTATAAAAACTGGATACATAAAGAATATGAATATTATTGCGATTTAAAAACAATAAATAAAGAAAGCGTTCTTTCCATTCTTTTCAGTTGTTCAATCAATAAAAACTCTCCGTTGCTAAATAAGAAAAAAATCTCGATCTGATACTTTAATTCTAAGCTTAAAAACAGGGTGAACACTTACTTGGCAAACAAGGAAATCAGGGAAAATTATTTTGGTTTCAAATGTCAGGGAAAAGTCAGGGAATTTTTAAATTTTGATAAAAGTCAGGGAAAAATACTCCAGAGAATTAGTTCACGACAAATTAATTGTTGTGAAATTCATTTTCATTACAATATATGTGTCGCGAAAGACAATTTCAAAGCAAATTATTTGTCACTTGGTCAGGGGAATTTTTTGAAATGGTCAGGGATTTCAGGGAAAAGTCGGGGAATTTTGAAATTAAAAAAAAGTGGTCACCCTAAAAATTCTACACCGAATGCGTTCGGCGCATAACCGGTGATTTTCGTAAATCCCGACAACCAACTTACAGAATATGGCGATTGGATTTTCCGGATTCGATTGGCCCTAATAAACAATATTTAGTAATACTTTTTGTTACAGGATTGTTCTGCCTTTGCCATCCAGGAGCTCTTGTTGGTGTACAATATCAAAGGGAGCGACTCTAGCTCCTCCAAATCTAAATTATGGCACAAGTTTCAAGAACACATTCAAGAGATTCTAACTCCATTGCTGAATTCTAGGTAAATATTATATTTTCGATCAATAATACTTCTTAATAGTTTCATAATATTATTAGTTTTTCAGCCTCCCCAGTTACTGTATGGTTTAATATAGTTGTTGTATTTGACAATGATGAGGATGTCAGATGACTGGCTCAAATAGATAGTCGGTCCGATTTATGAGCATACCCTTGGGCCTGTAGACCTATCCCGCACTCTAATCTATTTTTTATATACTGATTTTCAGTGGGGTTTTACCCCGAACGGAGGGACAACGTCCCACTTCACGTATTTAAACTGAGTTGTGTCGAGCCCTGGATCTCGAACCCGAGACCTCCGGATTCACAGACTGACTCTCTACCACCTTGCGAGTAAGGCGCACCAGGTCATAACCTTAACGAAACCGACAAAACTTATACTTAATTAGAAGATAAATTACCTAATGGATACATGTAACTCAATTAGATGCATCAGATGTGATTATGTTAATGAAAATATATATTGTTATTTAGGTATGTCTTGCAATGGACCTCCGATTGGAGTAAAATCCAAAAACCCATCTATCCTCATTCAAAGTCTTTTAAAAACTGGATTTGTAACTGGACAGGTTATCTTATCACAAAGGTAAGTATTTTAGGATGGAATGTAGCAGAATTTTGATTTGAATTGAATTTTTTTGAATTCAGGCAATGATCCTTGTCATGACAGGATAAGATGAAAAACTTTAATTAAAACGTCTTTTTTATTGCGAATTATTTTCCTACGTTGACAATATATTTCTAATAGCTGTAAATTGTATTTGAAACACTGGATTGTATAATAATTTAATGGTACTTCAAGACAGAATCGAAAGCGCGAGAGACAACCAGAAAAAATACATCTAAGGCAATAGCTTCATGCAGTAAAACCTTTTCTTAAATATAGATATGTACATGTAGTACCGGTATAATTATTATTTTTTACTCTTTTTTTATAATTTGAATATTTTATTTTCCGATATAACTCACATTTTATATGCATTATTCCCGGGGGGTCACCAAATACTAAAAGTTGATAGTGTGCCGCAGATTCGGGGTCATTTTTGAAATCTGAAAGAACCTAAAAGTCATGTGTAAAATCTGACATCACAGAAAGTCAATTTGGGATAAGGTTTGGTGTCATGAACATCAACATAATGAACAAAAAGTCAATTTGGGTATGAAAAACAAAAATTCTCAACTAAAAGTTGAATATGGTATTAAATTTGGAAATATTTGGGAAAGTCAATTCGGGGTGAACATTAAATTCTCAGCGGTACCCTCACTCCTAGATCTCAGTGACCCCCGGGACATTAATTTTTACTCTTATGTTATTCATTTGTACCGATCAATTTCTTGTTTTAAATTGTGTAGGTCCGACAGGATAAAGCCAAACGAGTCTTCCAGTCATGCAGTGTTGTGATTCGCAGAAATATGAATATTGCACTGTATCTTTTACCGCATATTCTCGTCATGGCACTTATAGATGGATCACATGAGGATGTTCAGGAAGTAAGTAAAACCTCGTCCCGGTTTTTTTTAGTTTTCACTGCATTTTAGTTATAGTAAGTTCACGCTCCCGCCATCTTTAGTTCCACGATAGCGCTACGAAACCGAAAGCAAAAATGTTTGGCGCTAATTCAACCGTGTCATGAAAAATAGATAGATAAATCATTTTATTCAGAATAAATTCAAAATCTATCAGTATTTGTCCGGAATTATTCAAGAACTATAGAAAACTTTAATAATAAATCCTCATCGCAGCTCAATTTCGTAGATAATGACAACAAACTGATATTAGCATGTCTGACTTTTAATAACCTCCCGGGTGAACATTTTGTTTTAGATTCTGACAGAAGACAGCCAACATGATGATGTTTTTATTTTGTGTATTCTTAGATAGGCGACAACATGATATGTTTAATTAAAAAAAACCAGGCCATTTTTTTCTGAAAATATAAATATATTTACATTGTTAAAACGCGGAAACGATATATGTACAATACATGGGTGTACAGATGTTCTACGATAATTTAGTGCACATCAGTGACAAATTCAAAATACGTCCATATCTAAATAGCGTACTGACGACTACCGCTCGATAAAATCTTAGGATATGCAACAATGGCTGCCAATCACTTCCCTTCTTATATGTTTAATAAATCTTTTTTTTGTAGATTTGTGAAGAAATAATGGAGGTTTTACGACATGTTAAAAATCCCGATTCTAAAGTAGGAAGTATGTCTGATTTCCGTCATATGTCGGCGCAAACAGTATTTTCTATTTTGGATTATATCTGTCGGTGGAAATATTTCCGGATGCAGCTGGTTTCCGCCATGTCGCAAAGTAGAGACGATCGTAAGTGTATTTCCTATAAGGTCAACATGGCCCTTGTTGAAGAACAGGTTGTAATAGGAGAGCAAAAACTCCATGACCAGTGAACCTTAGATACTTACACAACTGGGTCATTACCAAAATTCCACCTTCTTCATACGTACGAGTACCACTAAAAGTAAAACAGTTAGACAACGTCATATTTAGTGTTCTAAAATACACCGGTGGCATAGATCATCTCTTACTCTATACCCCCCGTTGTACAGGATTCAATTAACAGCTTTTGGCAACATTTTGACATACGCAAGCTAGAAAAATAAAGGCTACCTCTAACATTCTTAAGTTATCCTTGTTGTCAACACCGTATTAAATTATTTACTATCAGTTCTAATTATGATCACTTTCCAAAAACTTAATTTGTAATGAGAAATAAACAATTTATTTTATAACTGTCGACTAGATTTAGCGTATTTCTCTACTGATCTTTACTGGCTAAATTTTAATCGATGTGTGGCCACATAGAAATCCAACGAAATTCAAGCGTGTAACGAGGCGCGCGAGTATATTCAAGATGTCAGCGGATTATGCCAAAACAGCAAGAAGTTAGATTAGTCGACTATTAATCGACTTCTTGTTTACCAGAATACGTCATAGTGTATTCCGAATTGCGCATTTAAATGGTGTAATGCCATGTTATGCTTGACATGCTTTTTTATTTCACAGGTGACATATTCTGTATCAGCACAGTATTTAAGCTTTATCTATTATTTCATTCGAAGAGAGAGATATTATAATTGATGACGTCATTATGTTCTTCTACATTTTCCCACTTACTTTCATTTTCAGCATTTACGGAGGAATTAAGAGGCGTCTCGGATTTCCTGGACTACATACCAAAGGATCTATTAGCAGATGCCTCCTTTACTTGCCAAGCCTACTCCAGATCGCTGATGCATTTTGAACATTATATGAAAAATAATAAAGACCTACTCCAGGAGCAGCTTGATTTCTTGCAGGTATGAAATGTGTTTTGTCACAGTACGTTATACATGTACAAGTCTGTATTAAATAAGAAAAGATAATTTAAAATTCGTGAATCGTAAACTTGAAATGGTAAAAAAAATGGCAAAAATTAACGCTTCGGTGGCAAAATGGTAAAGAGTCGGTCTCTGAATCCGGAGGTCCCGGGTTTGAGACCCGGGCGTGACACTACTTTCCATCGGGAAGATCATTGGGTAAGTTCTTAAGCGTACACTGCCTCCTGGTTGGCTCGGTCAGGTTAAATACGTGGAGTGGGACGCTGTCTCTACCGTCGGGAAACCTAACTGCTAATCGGTATATAGAAAATAGATAAGAGTGTGGGATAGGTCTACAGGCATAAGTTAATGCTCATAAAGCGGACAGTCTGTGTCTATTTGAGCCAGTCATCTGACGCTCTTACAATAGGTTAAAAGTTAAGTTGAAACCATGTGTATTTTCGCATCCTTACTTTGAGTTAATTTTTTTTGCAGAAACTTTACGTTGCTATGGACGATCCGGATGGCGTTGCTGGGGTAATGGCGGCGAGAGAGAATAAACCGACTCTTCAAGAACAGGTTTTGGCGCATGAGAGTGTCGGTTAGTATGTGAACCTACAAGTTTACGGAAACTTTGGTATTCAAAATTTAGACTCCAATTTCCGTCCCCGAGAAATTATGGGACTAATAAGATATTATTTAATAGGGCTTGACGGCAGGCTGACCACATGTCTGGAAAACCTGGAATACCTTGAAATGTCATGGAATTCCAAAATTGGCCCAATGTCATGGAAAATTGAAAAAACTAGTGAAAACCTGGAAATGTCATGGAATTTTGAAAAATAAATGTCGTCTGGGTAAAATATTTTGTCGTGCCAGGTTATTTGGCAGTTGAAAATGATGTCGCGACCGACTGTTTTTCAGACTTTTTCAAGTTGTCGTGACATGAAATTTCTGGAAATGTCAGGGTAAAGTCATGGAAATGTCATGGAATTTTATTTTCAGAAAGTTGTGGCTCCACGGGGCAATGCATATTTTATTTTTGGGGCCTATTAACTCTTACAAAATATGTCAACTTGATCATACATTTTTGACAAGCTAACAGAATATAAGGGCTTACAGAGTTTAGATTCAGATTTTTCGAGATTATGACAAGAAGGGTGGCGAAAAATGGGTTCGCGAACCGTAGGCTACCATAAAGAAAAATGAATAGTTTTAATTTTGGTGCGAAACTGGACCTTAAGTTCAAAATTTTTCAAAAATATGTCAATGACATTTAAGAAACTATCGTTGCTCTATATATGTTGCCTGTTTAAATTGTTATCTATATGTATCAAAATTAAAATTTTAAAAAATAAAAATAAAAAATATGTGTAAAATAAAATAATACATCTAACGATTTAAAAGTAATAATTATTCAAAAATGTCTTTTTAATTATAGTTACTTCGTAAGTGCCCCGTTTAAAATAGTCTAGGAGTCCCCAATTATTATAATCAAAATTATATGAGCAGGTTTTTATTATTAAAATAAATATACTAAAGCACTGAACGGGCGGCATGTTAAAAATTGTGATAATTTTAAAATCCGTTTGCGAACTGTGTTAGTTTCTGACTTGATGTCCTAATTGAACAAAGGACCAATAAAACTGCTTTTTGTATCCAAATATTGGCCGCATATTGATGATTCGAGAATTAAGAAATAAAAACTTTTATTCATTTTTCAAAATGAAGTTGGGCAAAATGTGTTTTTTGGAAAACTTACGAAAATCCAATCAGTGGACCATCACTGTGTATAACTTATACTTTCGTCTTTTTAGGTAATCTGCGAGACGCAACTGCGTGCTACGAACAAGCTATACAACTACAGTCGAATGATCTAAGTTTACACCAAGGATTGTTACGATGTCTAATGGATTTAGGACAATTGAATACCGCTTTGGTACATGTCGACGGTATACTAGCTAAAAAGTAAGTCCACACATTTCAATAATTTGTCTTGTCGAAACGTTCAACCTTGCAAAAATTCCCCCAAAACTGTTTTACTTTCATGGTAATCCATATAGCGACAATACATTATATAAATTAATAATATATTAAGTTCCAACAGGCACAAGGCCACAGATTCGTATGTCATATCTAAACCATACAAAAACCACGATGATCGGGGCCCCGTAACTCACACAAAAAAAAAGTGAAAAAAAATCCTTTTAACTACAAGTTACCATGCAGGCTTATAATATCTTCAACAACAAAAATTGAAGATAGGTTTAGCACAATGTTTTCGAGAAATCAGCCTTCGAAAAAAACTCTTATTTATTTGTTAAATTTTCGGCAAAAAATTCATGTCATATTGACCTAATCACGTAAATTAATGTTTATTTGAAAAGTGATTTTTATTTCATTTTTAAGATATAGGCAAAGATATAGGATAAGATTTTTAAGATATAGACAAAATCTCATTTTTCCCCGCTGCGGGACAAAAAATATCAATATAAACTTGAATGTAGAATTTTTACAAGCTTCCAAAATATATATATATATAAGGAAGAGAAAAACTACACGGGCAACAAACAGAATACCAATAAGAATAATCCAATATGCAAAAAATATTTTCGTCTTTATTAAGATATCTTCAGTTTGCGAATAAACTAGTGTACAAGTAAGGAGTCATATAAAAGAGAGATTTTATAGCCGACGATTTTAGGAGCAAAGCATGGTCTCACATAGTTATTATCGTCATTTTGTTATAAAGGAATGCACAATTATGAAGTGAGTGTAACCAATTATAGCTATAAGTGAGTTACCCAAATATGCATACAATCAAGGAAGTTACTACTTACCTCACTAATACGAGTACAGACTAAAAATAAGTGAATTCAAAAGTAATTGAAAAAACTTCAAATGGAAAACAAATATGTTGTTATCAAGGTCATTATATTCCGGCCAATCGTCAAAATTAATATAACTCAACGAGGACATGAAACGCACGCTTGCCAAGTCCCGCAGCCCCGTTCCCGATCCCCAAGGACCTTCTATCCTATCCAACTATTCCGATGTAGGGGCGGGGGGGGATCGCTGAACCCAACACATATCAATCTGGAGAAATGTGTGTATACGATAAAACAAAACATACTCTGCAATTATTCAAAACTATTCCCGTTCTTTATTGAAATGATCATAAAACGAAGTGTCGTTTCCACATTTTTATTACAATATCTGTTTCCCGGATCTCTTAGGGTTTTCACAATTATTCGAACCGCGGATTGTTGTTGTTGCAGCAGGAGTTTTCGAACTGCGGTTTGTTGCCGCAGCACTTCGCTTTTTCTTTGGATTTGAGTTACTGGAAACTGTTGCAACAGGAGTTTTAGAACTATGGTTTGCTCTCGAAGAGATTTACAACTTGCAGTACTGGTCGCTTTTTTCTTTCTCTTTGGATTGTCCAAGTTGCTGGATACTGCTGCGACAGGAGTTTGTGAACCACATGTCGGTGTCAGAACTGTGTCCTCAAGGTTATCAGCTCCGTCGGTTGCAACACTTACAGTCGTATCGCCTTCTTTATATAGCTTTAGATTGGCTGCGTTATGGCATGTAGCATAAACCTTGTTTGAAACTGGGTTTCGTAGTTTGTACGAGTCCGCGAACCCAATTTCTTCGATGATACACGAACCATTCCCTACGGGCTCCCATTTGCCACCTTGTCTACTAATATTCTTAGCATTCCTTAACCATACTTTAGAGCCTACTTCGAATTGCTAAAAAAATAAGAATTCGTACCGCCTTCTTTATATAGCTTTAGATTGGCTCCGTTATGGCACGTAGCATAAACCTTGTTTGAAACTGGGTTTCGTAGTTTGTACGAGTCCGCGAACCCAATTTCTTCGATGATACACGAACCATTCCCTACGGGCTCCCATTTGCCACCTTGTCTACTAATATTCTTAGCATTCCTTAACCATACTTTAGAGCCTACTTCGAAATGCTGAAAAATAAGAATAATTGGTTTAAAGAATTTTTAAGGCAACGGCTGCTTCGATAAAAGTTGCACCAATATAACAATGTAGCTCGAAAATATTGTGACTATTGCATAACTTAAAGAAATATTAGCAAAAAAGTTACCCCTTAACTGACTTGGCCGTTGTTGAAAAACGATTTCCCTATCCCTGGCAGCAAACTGGAAAATGATGCCCCCCAAAAAATAAAATTTAATGATAGCTTGCCTACTAAGGGCCTCAAAATGTATATTTTTGTTAGGCAAAAGTTCAGTTATAATCAAGACTGTCGCTTATGTCATAACGCCCCAAAAGGGCCAATTTTGGACTTAGAGCCCCCGTGGGCTCGCCTCTTTAAAAAAAGTTAAAAAATCATTTCAAAATTTCAGAATAAGTTCGAATTTAAAAAATAATTAGACAAAGGCATTAAAAATTCATGTTTTAATGATTATGGCAATCTGCATATTTTGCTATGCTATGTCTGCTAATGATAACAGTTAACAGAAAAATTGCTCACCTTATAATTGTTGGCAACTGCTCTCCTAATACTCTTCTTACTGTTATTCGACGCATTCTCAGGATGTTTTTTTTAATAAAATAATCCCGAATGTTGAACAAACTGAGAACTTCTGTTGAGCGTTTCATTTTGAGTTTCATCCTATTGTTTTTTTATTAAACTTTTCATATATAGTAAATATCATACAATGTCCACTACTGGGATCGAACCTGAAATATACAGAAATACAAATTATACAAATATATACAAGTAACATGAAATTAACACAACACTTACCTACTACGCTAGTGAGGACAAGCTAAATATCACTTAAATTTTCCCATATTTCAAGTCAAATGTTATGACAGGTGAATCATGCATGCTTTATTATACATAGTATTGATTCACTAAGAACTCAATAGACAAAAATATCTGGGGGCATTGAAATCCACCACTGCTGTAAAGAAGCTGAATGTCCCACCTGATGGTGAGACATTCAGCTTCAAAATGATCATATATTTTATATATAAGAGAGCAAGGTACAATTAACTCCAGGTATGATAATCACCACCTGAATATCATTTTCCAATAGGACAATCACCATTAGGGTACAAAAGAGTCGCTGTGTACCGATTTATAGCGCTATCCCGAACTATGTATCTCTCTCTTCGGATTCATACCCCCCTGTAAAGGGAGACCGCCGAATAAAACGCACATAGTCTTAGACGAGTGATGACATTTTCATCAATAAGTGGTTTATTCTACAAATAAGATAAATAAAAATCATATTTAAAAGAACATTTGAATGGTACATGATTTGACTAGAAGCTATGTGAAATGACTATATGGACATATGTTATTTTAGAGCATATTACAAGTGAATACAATTAAAGAAATGTCATCGAAGACCTCGTTCACCAGAACTAATGGCAAACTGAATATTAACAAGTAAATTAAAATAAAAATCAACTGACATCTTTTGATGATTTATATAAGATTAAAGCTCATAAATATTTACACTTACACTATGACGAGTCCCTACTACATTCTACAATGAGGATACCCGTACAAAACACTGAAAAACCAAGATTGAACCAATAACTAAGTACGTCGAAAATATGTAACTTAAATACAAATGGCAAGAAGACAATATTCATAATAACTCATTCATGTACATTTACATTTAAGGCTTAGGTGTAGCACGGGATCAATCTAACTTAAATATAATAGTACTCAATATTATTTAGGAAATCTTTAGAACAGAATTTCTACTTACATATAATCATATACAAATGCACCATCAAGGCTGCTTACAAGAGTGACTGTAGTTTCATATCATACACCAAATCGTTATTCATGAACCTTGAAGTGCAACAAGGAAGGTAAACTCAGGCCAAAACTGGCAGAGCCCGAACGCGTACTTTAAAATTACATAAGCTTTCAATATATACAAAAATATGTCAATTGGCGAACGCTACACCCCCCCCCCCCCCCTCACCGCATTTTGTTAGAAAACAAACTGATATAATTACTGAAAATAGATGTACATGTAGTAATTCAACTCTTATTTTACAGTCGATCGTGGGTCTCAAATCTTAATGCCTATCGTGTGGAAGCTGCTTGGAAATTGGGAAAATGGAATGACCTAGAGAATTACACAAAAATGGTAAGTATTATTATTGACATCGTTAAATATTTTCAAAATTATGCAACTGTGCAATTACAAAATGGTATCCTTAAAACGGTTAGCGATACTGAGGCTCCAGAAAATGAACAATTGTTAACGTCGTGTCGTAAAAAATTGAAATAATTATTATGATTGACAGATGCGCGTTTTTTAAGCTAATTGTAATGCGGATTTTTAATCTGCCGTCGCTCAAATTTTTCGACAATTGGAATGAACAGAAAATTATTGCCTATGTAAAAAGTGGAACAGTCATCAAAAGATTTAATTATAATTTCGTTGACACGTCGCTCGACAATTTTGATGAAAATGAGGACAACAAGAATTTGATTAATGAGTATAAAAATCAACAATAATTAAGACCGAAAAGGAATTTAGAAATTTAAAATTTATTTACTGCCTAACGTTTCGAACCTTTACTAAGGATCTAAGGATCATCATCAGTCTGATGATGATCCTTAGTAAAGGTTCGAAACGTTAGGCAGTAAATAATTTCGGTCTCAATTATTGTGGATTTTTATACTCATATAACAAACACGGATTATTGTGTTTACATCTCTACAATTTGATTAATATTCATAATTAGTATTTAAAAATATACCTCTTTCATTACAGTCATTATTCGGCATTATAGAGTTAAACAGAGAACAATATACGTTTTGTTTATCAAACTAATTAATATTCTTTGAAACATGTAATTAACAAATTTCTTTTTATTTTAGGATACTTCGTCCAATAATTGGGGCTTCGGATTAGGCCGCATATTTCTTGCCGTAAAGCATAGTGTAAGTTGATAATGATACCAAATTTAAGCTAAATAGATCATGTTAATTGCGTTCGACATTTTTGTCATTAATACAGTATTTTGCCTTTTTGTTTTTAAAAAAATGGCCATAATTACCAAAAACAGATTATGGCTCTCTTAATGAGATCTTAACCCATATATTTATTATAGTTTCTAGGAAAAAGCTTGTTCTCTTGACGTGTTCATATTTTTATAATGTTATTATTTGTTAAATCTTGTAAAGTAAATTCTTCTTGATACTATAAAATCACTTCAGTTCATGCGAAGGACGTCAGATGACTTCTCGAAATAGACACAGACGATCCACTCGCCGATCATGTACCCGTATGCCCGGCACTCTATATACCGATTAACGTCGGATTTACCCCAAACGAATTAGGGACAATTCAGAACTTATAATTATAGATGTTTTCTCTCAATACAGAATGACAAAGAATGCTTCAAACATATCGAAAATCTGAGGCTCGCGCAAATGGGACCCTTATCTGCTGCGAGTATGGAAACAGGATCATATCACCGAGGCTATGGTTACATCGTGCGGTATGTATGAATAATTTAAAATCCTTGTTTTGCAATTTTTTCACTTTTCAATCGGAGCCCCTTGGCCGGCGAAATGGGCCAAAACTCGATTTTCGGACCTTAGCACCAAATCTATATCTTCCTAGGGTTTTCATCCCAGCTTAATGAAACTTATACAGTTCTCTTTAAAAAAATTAGGGTGTCCTAAGATATGACCATTTCTCCTAAAATCTCCTAAAATCCTATTTATTTCTCATAAAATTTGATGAAAATGGTTTTTAAAAAGTGTTTGTTTGTATTAAGGAAAGTTAATAGAAAATCAAAAAATCTCATAAATTGCTAGAAAATATCATAAAATCTGATAAAATATTGCTCAAAAATATCCTAAAATTAAAAAAAAACTCCTAATATCCTAAAATTGAGATAGCAAAAAATGACTGTAAGGCCTGCTTATATGAAAGCATCATAAGACCATGAGCTACAATAATGCTAACACCAGAATCCTTTATTACGCAAGATTCATATTTCGATGAAAAATGGAAACGGATATGAATAAGTTTATTAGCCTCACATCGTAACATTCCATGTGAGGCCATCGACCCTTATAAAGTAGCAAGTTAAACATACTGTATATTTGTCTTAAAAGTGGAGGCACCAACATTTAAAAGGGATTATTTTTTCAAAATAAAAAAAATAGACCACCCACCACATAATAGACGTTGGGTGTCAATTTTCGGACCGAGACCGAATACACCCACTACTTTGTAGACATAAATCTCAGTTTTTGACACGTTGCGGCAAATAAACCCACACCTTTTTAGACAAAAATTTCACTTTTATGACATTCAAAATAATCTACCACCCCAAAATGCCTAAAAAGTCCAGGCACCAAAGTCTAAAACAAGGCCAAACGAAAAATAACATCCCTTTTCAGTCATAAATCTAACTTTATTGACACAGGCGGCAAGTTCACCCACCTATTTAGACACTAATCTCACTTTTATGAGATGGGCACAAGAAACAAAAAGCTACATTATCCAGAGGGTATCCTAAAATATGTCTATATATGGAGATATAGTGTAAATACATCATGTCATCGCGACAATATCAACCTGAGAATGTTGTAAGTTTATGCGATTGGTTTAGCAGCTTATCGCGTAATTGAAGGCGGAGCGCAAGTGTTTGCTCAAGATAAAAGACTTAACACAACATCAATCCAGCGCACATTCATCCAGACTCAGCTCGGAAAACTATTTGGACTTAATTTTTTAGGACTTCTTATAATCAAAGTGAGTTAACTTTTTAAATATGCCTCGCACATTACTTGTTAAACGCCAGAGAAAATTTCTCCCCTTTTCTTATAAAAGAAGCAGTAAGTCTGAAGATGGAGAACGAAGTGCAAGTGACAGTGGCTCTAACGGGTCACCTGATTCGGGATACTCTCGAAGCCCTCCAGCTTCAGCGACGTATAGTGACTTTGATAATGTTGATGGTCCGGATTCATTTGTGTGCTCCGAGCAACTTAAAGCTTATCAAGGTTTTGTGTACACCAAGAACTTTTCACCGCTGTATTTCAGCACCTTTGATCGTTTAAGAATAACTTCGCCATACTCTATTATCTCAGAGAAAGGGTTTTTGTCACCTTCCGAAAGACCTAGCAAGAAGAGAAGTGCATCTGGTTTATCAGAAAAGGTGAAATCGCCAAAAAAGCCAAAAGAAGTAAGGAAGTTGCAGTTCGACCAAGATAAGTCTTCACCTGTTTCTGGGACAATTATTAGAGAATTCAATAGTGAGGATGAGGGACATGTTAGTGGTGATATTGACCCAGCGTTAAATTTCGTCGAAGTAACCCCTGAAGCTAGAGCCAAGCTTGATAAAATTGAAAACAAAATTGGAGACTATATTTGCCAGTTATGTAAAAAACTTTATGAAGATGCATTCCAACTTGCCCAGCACAGATGTTCCAGAATTGTCCATGTTGAAAACAGATGTCCGGAATGTGATAAAGTATTCAACTGTTCTGCTAATTTGGCATCACATCGTAGACGGCACAAACCAAGACCAACTAATACTCCTAAAAAAGTGAACATTCAAAATCGTATTTTATCAATCAATATTCCAGTTCCTGATTCATTGTTCACAGATCCTTTGATGCATCGTGAATTGTGTCCATGTGATTCAGACTCTGGACCAGTTCCTCCACATAGACGTCTTGCATCTCCACATAGTCATCTTGCTCTTGCATCTCCACACAAACGTCTGTTGGCATCTCTGATTTCTAATGATGTCATGTTACAAGTGTCATCTGTATCACGACAATCTGTAATTGTGAGAAAATAAAATGGAAAAAGAAAATTATCACCCAAGATTAAGACATTTTTATACCAATAATTTCTAATATGCCTCCTGCTGTATCTATCTAAAAGTGCCACCTGATTAATAATTAATAGTATTATTTAACTTATTTTATAATTCATTAAAAAAATAATTGATTTTGTTCAAAGTTTTATGCTTTTAAATTTTGAGTTTTTTTATAATCATAGAGATTTAGAGTATAGTGTAACGAAACTTAACTAATTCAAATAGAAAAAATGCATCCATTAAATCATTTTCCTTCAAATGTTTCGACCTAGTCTTATTTATTAAATTTGTTAACGTGCTTTTACCTGAAACTTGGTATCATTTGTGATAAAGCCGCGTATTTAAAAATCTTTAAAGAATTAAAAATCTCTCACTTACATGAACCTCAAGATCAATTTGACATTTATAATATCATTGTTTGTTTTTTTCAATAACAATCTTATCACCAAAGAAAAATTATTAACCCCTGATGATATCTTTTTGAAATATAGGATAACGGTTTATATTTTTTAACAGCCTGTTATTTAGTCATGCCTCAATGCTTATATATTGCTTTCAAAATTTAATTTGGTGATTTCATTTTGAACAATTATTGAAAGTATAAAAATGTACTACTTAATAATCTATAATAGCTATCAAAGTGCTTATATGTATTACATCGAAAGAATATAATTTACTTTTCCCATTTTGTTCTTATTGGAAAGAGATTTATATATAAACGTGCAATTGAATTTCCTATTGAGGTTTCATTAAATGGTATAGATTAATTAACTGCTATAAATGTTGATAAGTTAAGAATGATGTTAACTTATATGTGATTATTTATATTTTTCTAAAACAAGTGCGAAAATAATTGTTTCTGATGCTCTGTATAATTGGGAAGTTATGCTATTTAATAGCCGCCATTGTCAAAAAGAATTGTGAATGAAGTTTTACATGACATTAATATCTATATTATGTATTATAAATGCTAATTCGCAATCCACATTATGTTATTATATTGTAACTTATTTTAAAAGGACGTATGTTTAATATACTGTAATCATTTTAAATTTATCTTGTTTAGTAATCTATGTCATCTATATTTCTATAGTCATGTCGTTGATGATCAAAATCCTTTTTTTCTTCAATTCTCTGGTCGTAATCACTGAAAACTATTGGTTTCAGCCAACGTCGGTATATGTTGCCTTAGGTAATCTTCTCAGCCGCAGGTAGATGGGAATTACACCAGTCTCAGTGAGAAATGTTAGACTGGTTTCCTACCCTATTATGGAGTCGAAAGTAAAAGTTAAAGTTATAGATATTTGCTTTATCTAGGCAATTAGGACTTTGAAGATGATGAAAGTATATT